>VWPU01010203.1:0-21668 GCA_013398955.1 Callaeas wilsoni
GGGACGGCACCGGCGGCGGCCCCCGCGCGTGGGGGCACGGGCGGCAGGAGCTGTCGGTGCGGAGCGGAGCGGGGGCCGTGGTCCGGGAGCCCGGTAGCGGGGCCGGTACCCGGTGCGTGTCCGCGGAGCCGCTCAGAGCAGCCCCGGAGCCGCTCAGAGCAGCCCCGGAGCCGGGCCGGCCGCTGCTCCCCGTCCGGCTGGAATGAACCTGCCGGCCCGGGATCTCCGATCGGCGTGTGCGGGTGCCTGGCGGGGCCGTGGCGGTGCCGGTAGCGGCGGGGTGTCCCGGTTCTTTGGGTCGGGGCGGTTCGCGGCGTGTTTGCGGCGCGGTGTCACAGCTCGGTCCGGCCGTGCCGAAGGCCGGGACCGCTCCGCCGGCAGCGATGTTTCCTCCCACAACGCTGACATTCCGCCGGTGCTGAATCGCCCGCCCGGCGCTGCTCTCACGGAGCCGGGGAGGTTTCCCGGCTGCCGCCGCCGAGCTCGGCTCCTCGCTGGATGAGTTCCCTCGGGGTTCGCCTCTCCGTGTCCCAGCCGGGCGCTGGTCCCGGCACGGGCCCCTTTGGGCCGTGGTGCCAGGGAGGTGTCAGTGCTCTGAGGGCGTTTGGAGGTGGTGTGGGCACCCCACCTGCTCTGGGGGTCGAGGCTGGGGCGTGCGGCCCTCGAAACTGCTGTTTGAACAGCAGTTCTTGATTCTTGTGCTGCGTGGTGACCTCTGCAGAGATGCTGTGAGCTGCTGTCACCCTGCTGTGTCGGGAAAAGTTTTCCTCATGTCCCTGTTAGGCCTTGGAGGTGTTGTCAGGGCTTTGAGAGTTGTTTGTCCCTCGGTGTTTTGCCGGTTATTCAGTAGGCGGTGCAGCTCTCAGCGGGTCGGGCGCAGTCAGGACTCACAGCCCCTGTTGTGGGTTGGGAGGATCAGGAGTGGCCCGGACGATGTTGCTGTGGTGCATTTCTCCTCGAGAGCGAAGTTCCCTCACTTGTGGTATGGAATTACAGGGACTGAGAGCCACAGTTTCAGTTCCCTAGAGCTGCGATTTTGGCTCTGTTTAGGTGGAAGTTGGAGGAGCTCCCTGCACTGGGGGTGGTGGCAGGGAAGGACGGGCACTGTGAGGTGGGTGACTCCCGTGGAACTGGTGCTGTGCACTCTCGGGTGGTGCTGCTGGGTGTCAGTAGTCCCTTTATCTGCCTCAGAGCAGTCACTCCTTGGAGCAGAGGGTGATGGCACTGCCAGGACTCAGCACTGGCAGCAGGTGTGACACCAGAGTGGGAGGGGATGTACCCACCTCACTTTGCTGATGTTGTGCTGCATTTCGTGCACGGGATCTCAGCTTAATACACAAAGCAGCAACATCAGCAATCCCAGAGTGGAGTATCCAACCCCAGAAATGCCATTAAATGGCTCTTATTTGTTTCTGTGGCTCTGGTGGCTCTGGTGTGTGGTGCTGTTTGTAAGTGACACTTGCACAGCTGGACAAGCTGAGATTGTTCAAGCCTGAAGTTGGAGGGAGCAGTGGAGTCCATGGGCTGGTAAAGCCCCTGTGGAGCACAGACAGAGCACTGCCGACTTCCCTGCACTGCATTTAAACTTCCCAGAGCTCTTGGGCCAGGCTGAAGTCCCTGGTGCCTGTTGGAGCAGGTCCTGCTTTGGGCACCTCTCTGGGAGCTGACCAGCAGTGATGGTCTTTGACCTGAAACAGCACTAAAGGCAACTTTCCTACTCTTTTTTTTCCCAGTGAAACGTGATGTCCAGGAAAACGATGAGGAAGCAGTGCAAGTCAAAGAGCAGAGCATCCTGGAGCTGGGGTCGCTGCTGGCCAAGACTGGGCAGGCAGAAGGTGAGCCTGAAATCAGGAACTGAGGTAACAGGCAGGAGATCCTGCAGCCAGTGGATATAGTCTCCTTACTTAGTGGGATAGCTGCAAAAACAGCTTTTGGCAGGAAATGTTCTCTCAGAGACAGGACAGAAACTAAAAACCCAGTAAAGAACATAAGTGTTAATTTGGTGTTGCTTGGCCCAGTGTTCCAAACATTGCACAGTTCAGTCTGTGGCCCTTTGACATGGGGCTGTTTCAGTATGAGTGACTAAAGTTTTGCTGAGTTGTTACGTTTGAGATGAGAGGTGTCTTCTGGTTGGTTTCAGATGGGAAAGTTTGTCCCATAAAGTCCTTTCTCACCAGCAGCTCCTCTCACAGCTAATGGATTTATGTGCTGGACCATTACATCAGCAGCCCCTACCCAGCTCTGCGTGGGACAGTCCCTCTATTGTGAGTGTGTGAGGGGACAGGGATGGAGTTGAGTTCTCTGTTCAGTGAGGATTTTGAGTCTGTTCCTGTCTCCTGTTTCCTGGAGAGCTCAAGGCAGCAGTTGGTTCTTTTGCACTCAGCAGTTTAGGGCTGTGCTGTGCCTTTTCCTGGAGCATTTCAGGACACACTGTGTCCATACCCAGAGTGTTCTGTGGTTGGGCTGCAGCCCTGGGCAGTGGAAAGTGTTTGCTTGCAAGTCTGGCACTGGGTGGGAAAAGCACCCAGCAGAAGGTTCAGTCACACTGGAGGTGTTGGGGCACCAGGCCAAACTTTGGAGTAGCTCATGGAGAGCTCTGTGAGGTCTCAGCCACGGGTCCAGGTCACAATCTGTATCTATTGTGAAATGTCCCTTGGTGTCCCACTGGGCTTGGGAAACTTCTGTTTGGCTGGGCCACTTCCCTGCCCTGCCCCCGTCGCAGGTGCTCGAACAAGCGTTGCAGACCCTGGTCCTGCCTGGATGGCAGCTGCACGCGGCTGGGGACGGTGGATGACTGGCCCTGAGAGAGTGCTGGGAACAAGGGTGCTGTTGTCGTCACCTCACTCAGGTGTCCACCTCTGATTCCTGCTGGGGCCTGCTTTTAGGTTCCCTGTGGGAAAAGAAACCCTTCCAGCCCAGGATTCAGCTGCTCGTGCAGGACAGAAGAAGCTGCTGAGCAAGTGTCCCTTTGCTGGCTGAAGTCAGGGAGCTCAGCGTGGCTGTGTTGTGCCAGTGCCCTTTGCACCCTGGTGTTTGCTCAGCAGAGATCCCCAAACGTGGCTGGGCTCTGCAGCAGGAGAGGTGTGTGTGTCTGGGTGAAAAGGGGAAATCGTCTCCACAGTCTCTTCAGGTCAGTGTGGATGTGCTGCTGGTGAGCAGAACTGAGGGCAGAGTTCTTGTGGCCTCCTCACCTCTGCAGAGCTTGGGGCAGTGTTGAGTTTAAGCTGAAGTTTGGCACAAGGATAAAGAGCTCCAGGGTTTTCCCAGAGGGTGGTAGTCGATAGATTTATTTTCTTTCAAGGGGAAGGCTGAGGAATTGAGAGTTACACTGTTAATTTATCAAACCCGTGGTTGTGAGGGGGTGAATATGGAATGTATTTGTGGTGTATTAAGGGTACCACTAAACTGCAGAGTGAGTGTTCTGGAGAGAAGAAAATGGACTTGCTGCTATTCAGAAGCCGGGGTGTGTGTGTAGCTCAGAGGGAGATCAGCAGGATCTGGAGGTGTTTTCTGGGGTTGTGGAGCTGGGGGATGAAGGAAAGGGTACCCTGGCTTAGGGTGGTGCTGCAGCTGGGGGAAGGGCTCTGTCCCTTCCGCTCCTGTCAGCTTTCCAGGCAGGAGTGACAGCTCGGGTGCAGCAGCACCGTCACCAGGTACAGCTGCTCTCAGAGACCCCAGTGCTGGGCTGACACTGGGATTTCATCCTGTGGCTTTCACTGCACAGGGTTTAGTTTTAGCCAGTGGAACTTCTTGGACGGGTTTGAGGAGTTGCAATGCCCAAAGAGGTGGTGGCTGCACTGTCCCTGGAAGTGGATATTGGAAGGGAATTCCTCCCTGTGAAGCTGGTGAGGGCCTGGCACAGGGTGCCCAGAGCAGCTGTGGCTGCCCCTGGATCCCTGGAAGTGTCCAAGGCCGGGCTGGATGAGGCTTGGAGCAGCCTGGGACAGTGGAAGGTGTCCCTGCCATGGCAGGGGTGCCACTGGATGAGCTTTAAGGTCCCTCCCAACCCAAACTATTCCATGATTCTGTGGCTCTGCTGAACTGCAGCCTTTGTTTACAAAAATAACAATAACACAAGTGACCCCCTTCAATCCTTAATCTTTATCAAGCAGATAAACTCATAGATTAATTACTTTTCTTTATGACAGTTGCAGATTTTTATAGCCTTTCACGGAACTATAGGGTTGGAATAACTTGGGTCAGGAATTTGGGTATGTGGAGTGTTAGCTGGTGGAAGCACTTCCCTGAGGATGAGCTGCAGGCTTCATTTTCCAGAGTTGCTGCTCATCACTCCTGCAGAGCTGTCAATCACACCCCATTACCAGGCATTGCATTTACTTTAGGAAAATAAAATCCTAAAAATAGTTGATGGTTACGTTGATAGGAGAGAGAAATTTCTGTGGGAACTTTGAGCCTGCATGGCTGAATGTGGAGTTTGCAGAATGCACAGCTGGATTCCAGCTGTTGACTTGGGATCTGCTTTCTGGGGAGTTCTGGGGCAGCTCTGGAGCACATCAGTGGGATGATAAACAGTGCAGTGTGTTCCACTGGAGTTTTCCTTCTTTGTTCTGAAGTTCCTGTGGGAAAGAGTGTGCTGGGCACTGATTCCAATGGTCCTGAGGAGCTGGTGGAGCACAGGGATGCACAGGAGGAGGGTTCCTGGTAGTGCTTGAGAGCTGATGGATCTTGGGGAGATCCATCCTCAATAAGACAGATCCAGAGCCCACCTTGTCCAGCTCCCGCCGAGATCCTGGACAGGAGCTCTGTGCAGAACTGATGTGTTGGATTGTCTGTGCTTGGTTGTTTGCTGTGTATGAGACCAAAGCGTTTGACGTGGATTAGAATGATCGGGATCTGCATCCAGGAGCAGTACTGGAGATCAAATGGACCTCAGAACAGGATGGTGTGGGAAAAGTCATGAAGCAGCAGGTTCCTTGTGTAGTAAAAACTGTCAGCCTGCAGGTTGCGATCTGAGGTGTTAGAGTAGCTGCACCTTAATTGTAGAAAAAGCTGCCTGTTTATGCTCTGGCTGAGAGAAAATCAAACTTTTGTGGAAGCAGATGTGGCAGTCAGAGCATCCTGTGGTGCTCCTGTACTGGGTCCGGTGGTTGGCTGGGGTCAGGATCTGTGGTTTGCTGGGGTCAGGATCTCCTGCACTGCAGTTTAGGAAATAAAGCTGAGGATCGCACTCGAGGTAAGTTCTGTTTGTTCTAAATCTGCACTTGGAGATGTTTGGAAACTTTCCAGTGCCTTAAGGGGTTCCAGGAGCTGGAGAGGGACTTGGACAAGGGCCTGGAGGGACAGGACACAGGGAATGGCTTCCCATTGCCAGAGGGCAGGGATGGGTGGGATATTGGGAAGGAATTCCTAGCTGGGAGGGTGGGGAGGCCCTGGCACAGGGTGCCCAGAGCAGCTGTGGCTGCCCCTGGATCCCTGGCAGTGCCCAAGGCCGGGCTGGACGGGGCTGGGAGCAGCCTGGGACAGGGGGAGGTGTCCCTGCCATGGCAGGGGTGGCACTGGGTGGGCTTTAAGGTCCCTCCCAAACCAAACCATCTTGGGATTCTATGATCACCATGAGTGGCTGGAAAAAAGTGAGTTCCACGTGTTAAGAGTGTGGTGGATGAGGTGTATCAGGCTTGATTAAACTTAAAGTAAATAGGTTTAAAAAGTCAAAAATATGAAGATCATTTTTAGATATTCATAAGATGTTCTAACAATTAGCATTAGCATTCTTTAGCATTACTGTTAAATGAAATACAGAGGAACCCTTGTTTACATTTGTTTTTACTGGAATCCTTCCAAACTGAAATTCTCCTGATACTCCTCCATATACTAATCGAAATAAAATTAGATTAATCTCTTATTTTAGTTTTGATTTGATACCAGTTTGGTGTAGAAGATTTCTGAATTAGTCATTACCAGCTTTGTTTTGATTTTTCTTTCGCTGTGGAATCTTGTAAACACAGTAGTGTGAGATCTACCTGATATTTGGGTGAGACTTGGAAATCTGGGGCAGAGAGCTGTGACTGGAGTGTGCAGCCCCAGCGCTGATGAGTCAGCACTGAACCCTGCCCCTCTGCAGGATCGTCTTCCCAAACTGGGAGCAGCGCTGGCTGGGAGCTCCCCGGGCCCACGTGGTGTTTGTTGTAGGAGACTTTTCACTTGTGCTCTGCAATTCCACCACGTCCAACATTTCCCGAGTGGCTCCGAGTCCTGGAGCTGCTGTGCCGTGACTGCCACGTTCCTCTGCTCCCTGGGAATGACACTTCAGTGTTTCTCCATAAAAAAAGGACTTCTCCTTTTTCCATCTCTTATAGAGACTGGTTTTATAACTCTGAATTTTATAAGTTTTTATAAGTTTTATAACTGTGAATTGATGAGGAGACTTAGAAGCTGAAATGTAGTTAAGTGAGGTCAGAGCTGATCAGGTAAAGGTGGAGTTGGAGTGTTAAGGAATGTGATTTTCCAGTGGTGGAGCACAAGGTGTATCCAGCATCCTGGGCTTGGCTAGGTGGGGCAGAATAAATCATCAAACTGTGAGTTAACAAAAACACACCGAAATTATTAACTCCATCTCTCATTTCATTGAAAAATCTCAAAGCATTTAGCAGATCCTTACATTTTAAACCATGCCTGAGGCAGTTACAGCTGGCGGGAGCTGGGGAGCTGCAGTGACAGGCAGCGCTGTGGTGAGGCTGGAGCCCCAGTCCCCCCTGCAGTCCCGTTTGCTGCAGGGCTGCCCCGCAGGTGACATTTTTTGCTCTGTTCCATGAATGATGCTGAGAAACCACCTGGGAGGTGTTTGGTGTGACAAATCCTGCTGGTACGTGCGGTGTGTGGCTGCTCTGGCTCGGTGCAGCTCTTGGCTGGCGGGCTGTGTTTCATGATTTGGGGTTTTTTGCAGAGCTGGGAGGACTCCTGAAGTACGTCCGGCCCTTCTTGAACTCCATCAGCAAAGCCAAGGCCGCCCGCCTGGTCCGGTCCCTGCTCGACCTGTTCCTGGACATGGAGGCGGCGACGGGGCAGGAGGTGAGGCTGCGCTTCCAGCAGCAGGCTGTTCCTCAAAAGCCTGCAACACCCTTATCTGACCTAGTTTGCTTCTCAGTTAAGAATTATTCATGTCAGGAAGCAGACTTTTAATGCATTTGGATGTGTTTTATAAATAAAACATCAGATAATTGAATTCATAACCATGTTTTTCTGCAAGCCTCTCGCTGCTGCAGGTTAGGAGTGACTCCCACCACAGGCATTTGTCTTAGATTTGTGTTGCTTCCTCAACTTGTGCCAGGGGAGGTGTGGATTGGATATTAGGGAAAATTCCTTCTCTGGAAGGGTTGTCCAGCCCTGGCACAGCTGCCCAGGACAGTGGTTCAGCCTCCATCCCCAGAGGGATTTAGAAGCTGTGTGGATGTGGCAGTTGGGGACATAGGTCAGTGGTGGCCGTGGCAGTGCTGGGGGAATGGTTGGACTCCATGATCTTAGAGGGCTTTTCCAACCTCAGTGATTTTAGGTGCAGCACTGGGAGTGTTTTTTAGTGTGATCAGTGCTGGGAGTGTGTTCCCAGGGAGCTGGGAGCAGGAAAGGTGGGGGCAGTGTGGGATGGCACAGAACTGGAGGAGCCACTGCTCAGGGGCTGTCCAGGAGCTGGTCAGGATTGCACATGGAGACGCCTGGGGTGGGTGTTTCACTGCACAGACCCACGGAAGTTACTCCTGAAGTGAGAGTGGAAAGGGTTTGGCAGCTCCCAGGTGTAAACTGCTTCGGTGGATGAGCTTCCCCACCAGAAAACCCGAGACAGTCTAAAGTAGCACACACTTAGGATTCACTCCGTTCTCACCAGCTCCAGAGGATACAGTTGTCTCAGTTTTTGTTTTTTCCTCAGTTGCTGGTTATTTGGGAGCAGGATAAGGACAGGAGCACCTTGGAAGTGCTGAGGAGCCCCTTCAGGCAGTGCTGCCCTGCAGAGGGTGGTGCTGGCACACCAAGGCTGGCCCAGGGAGGGTCTGAACAAAGGACAAAACCCACATGAAACCTGCAGATTGCAGGCTAGAGAGGTTCTGCCATGCTGAGGGGCAGGGGACGTTCTCATTAGCCAAATTAGCACCAAATTAGAGCTGTCATCCTCCAGTGCAGGTAACCCAGCCAACGTCCCTTGTTTGCTGTTCAGTCCTTGTGGCTTGTGGGTGATAAATGGTGACAGAATGCTTTCCCCCTCTTTTCAACAGAAGAGGTCAGGGGAAATGGGGTGGGATGTGCAGGTGAGAAGGGAGAACTCCTGAAAGTGTCAGGAGAAAATGAGCAGCTTCAGGCTTTTCTCAAGGTAGCTTGGACAGTATTTGAATGCAGTTGCAAAGGAGGAGCACGTTGGAGTAATGATGATGGAAATAATAAAAAGTCAAAATAGTCACTTTGGAGCACATTCTGAAGCCAAACCCAAAACCTTAAGGAAGGATGACATCAACCTGTGAGGTTCTTGATGCTGCAATCTCAAATCCTTTCAGAAATGTTCCAAGGATCATCTGCTTCCTCAGGGTAACTCGCATCCAGAAGGCTCCCAGGAGCCCAGTAAAGCAGTGAAATTGGAGATTTCTCCAGCTCCTAATGCTCCAGCTATCACCCTGTAATAAATTGAAACTTCATAATGGCTTTTCATAAAATGTTCACGTTTAATAGGCAGTGAGAAGGAGCTGACAAGGCCTGCAGTGTTGAGCTGCAATCCAGAGGGTTTGGGAAGAGGCATTCCTGAGCCTGGCACCACGGGATGACTTACTGTATATTATTGACCAGATAGGATAAGATATAATAACATCTCATTGAGGTGGAGCAGTTCTGCCTTATCCATCAAGGGAGTCTTAGCCTGAAAAATATGGGAAAATTCTGGGTTTCTTTGCTGTGCTTGGAAGTGATGGGTGAGGCCCCCAAAGCAGAGCCCAGCACCAGACTGATCTATTATGCCCTAAAGCACATGAAATTTATTTTTGTTTATTGAAAATACACCATGGCTGTGAGTTTAAACTCTGGGAAAATGTCAGTGCCTACTGCAGATGCCTCTATTTGACGCCTCTGGTGTTGTTTGGAGGCATTTGGGGTGGGCACTAAAGAAGAAAACTTCTAGAATTGACTGATTTCTTTCTGCTCCCTCGAAGGTTGACCTGTGTTTAGAGTGTATTGAATGGGCCAAATCAGAGAAGAGGACTTTCCTACGCCAGGCTCTGGAGGTAGGTCCCAGATCCCAAACATGTGGAGCAGCATCATCTCCTTGTCACATTCAACACCTGTAAAAGTAGAGCACTTGTGTGCTGTTCAGATCTTTCTGTGTGTCAGGGGAGGGCATTAATTACACTCAAATTCTCCTTCCAAAGGCAGGGTTTTACTCCTTGTGCAGTAGGCCTTGCACAGCTGGACCACATAATGTGGCAAGCACAGATTAAAGTGGTGACGTCTGTGCAGAGAAGAATACACAGCTTCATTTTCCAAAACAAGTCTGTCCTGGCTTTCCTCACAGCAGTTCCTTTTCTGTTCTCCAGGCGAGGCTGGTCTCTCTCTACTTCGACACCAAGAGGTACCAAGAAGCTCTGCAGCTAGGTGAGGCTCCCACTAGGTGGTGGTAAATCTTTGCTTTTAATTTACTCCTGACAAGGAAAGCCATCGCCTGTGTCATCTTCTTTGAGGAGTTTTGCAGGATTTGGGTCTTAATTTCTCAGTGCTGGTCCAGTTCTGCCACCTTTTGCTGTAGCTGAGTGATAAGAGCTCTTAGAGATGTCTTTGTTCTCGCTCTTTCACCATCCTCACCCATCTCACCTGATCCTAAGGCCAGTTTGGATGGGGCTTGGAGCAACCTGGGAGGTGTCCCTGCCCGTCTGAGAGGGGAATGAGATGAGCTTTAAGGCCCCATCCAACCCAAACCATTCTGGGATTCTGTGATTTGTTCATTTCAGATAATTTTGGGAGCTGTATCCAGCTGAAGGCCACAGGTTTGGCTCCTGCTGGAACACGCTGGAATACACTGCTGTGGCCACAGAGGCTGAAGGAAGAAAGCAGCTTTTTTCCAGTTTGCTCAAACACAGGCCCAGTAAAACCAGGAAATGGCAAAGCTTCTGGGGGTGTCATTAGCCAAGGTCTTGTGGAGGCTTTAAGAATTTGCCCCTGCACCACCCGAGGGATGGTAATGAGCCAGTGAACTGCTGCTCTGCCCCAGAGCAGAGTAAAGCAGGACCTCTTACAGCTGCCCTGGTGCTCTTTAAATGCTGGCTTCGCAAACGACTGCAGTGCTGTAAGCGAGGCTTAAGCTCTAATTGAGATTTAAGCTTTAAGTGAAGTTTAAGCTGTCAGGTTTAAGCTGTCTGAGGGGTGTTTGGGCAGCCTGTTCTGCCAGGGCTGAGGGACAACTGCATGGACACAGCCTGAACTGCTCACCTGGGACCCCGAACTTCTCAACCTGTGTGGTGGCACGAGCCTGTGTCATGTCCGGAGTCACTGGGTGATGTGTGTCTCATCAGAATGTTGAGTTCATGGTTCATGGAATTCAGTATGGAATTAGAACTGGTTTGGATAGGGAGAGGTAATGAACTCCGGTTTAAACTGATCAGAGGCCACACTCCAAAGCTGTGCTTAACTAATTTAATCCCTTGGCTGGTGGTGGGACAGTTTGGGGAGTTGGGAAGGTCTGTACCTCTAGGCCAGCCTCTGATGCTCTGTCAGGGTGTCAGTGTTGAGCGCAGCGTTCTGTGTGGCTGACCAGGAGGTGGCTGTGTCCGTGGCTGGCGGAGTAGGTGCAGGCAGTCTCTCAGGGATGTTTGCAGGGAGAATCCATTTGTTTCTGCCCAGTTCTGCAGTTTCAACCCTGGTTATCAGCTGCTGAGCACAGCAACGGAGGAGGAGGAGGTTTTTATCTCTGCTCACCCTACGTTACCTCTTCAGTGGGGGAAAGAAGAGGATGAGTTTCCTCTAGGACTGGCTCATTCTGTCCTCACAAGGCCTTGATGTGACAGCTTGTCTTGGCATTTCTTAGGCTTTCCTGCCTCCTAAATCTGACCTGCAGATGTCCTAAAGGCATTCCTTCCTCATCCCGTGTTCTCAGGAGTTTCTTGAGAATGCTCCATGATGCAGAGGGGGCAGGTCTGCAGGCGCTCCCTGTGGGAGAGGGAAGTCACCTGGGAAGGGGTGCCAGAGTGACCATCCCAACCTCCCAACCCCTCCCGGACACTCTGCTGCCCACACACCACCTCTGGCACAAACCTGCTTCATCCTTCAGCTGTGGCCTGGCACTGTCCCACCATTACTCCCTCTCCCTTTCTCTGGGAAGAACAGGTCGTGTAGGCCTCGTGTCCCTCCCTCAAAGCCCCGGCTGCTGGGGGAGGACAGGTGGCCCCGGAGAGGCTTGGTTTGTGCGGGTGCTGGAGCAGAGCAGGTCACAGAGTTCTGTCCTTGCCCTCTGCCAGGCTCCCAGCTGCTGCGGGAATTGAAGAAGATGGATGACAAGGCACTGCTGGTGGAAGTGCAGCTCTTAGAGAGCAAGACTTACCATGCCCTGAGCAATCTGCCAAAAGCAAGAGCAGCCTTAACCTCGGCACGGACCACGGCCAACGCCATCTACTGTCCCCCCAAGCTGCAGGCAGCGCTGGACATGCAGTCAGGTGAGGCCTCCGGGCAAGGACAGTGCCCAGGACTCCTCCTGACACATCAGGTGTCTGATATTTGCTCTTTCCTGAGGGAATCATGGAAAGTGGTGCTCGGTGGGGCCTCGAGATACCACCAGTTCTGCCTCAGGTGGCATCAGCTGCAATGACATTGTTCCTCACAGTGGGCTTTTCAGCCCATTTTTGAAAGCTTCCAGTGCTGGAGGGCCCATAACCTCCCGGGCACTGCAGTTCCAGCTTCACACTGTGTTCCTGACCCATTACACATTGTTCCTGACCCAGTTTGCAGGCATGCACTTGAAGTGCCCCAAACTTGTCTGTCTAAAAATGTCCTCATTAAGAGAGGGCGTGGATTTTCTTCTGATGGAGATGAGGCAAGGGGGGCACAGGAGGAAAGGATTCTCTTCGCTGAAGTCACAGATAAAGAACTGAACAACCAAATTGTTCTGTCCTCTCCCAGTAATGCTCAGAATTAACCTGTTTGTGCCTCTCCCAGGTATTATCCATGCAGCAGAAGAGAAGGACTGGAAAACAGCCTATTCATATTTTTACGAGGCGTTTGAGGGCAATGATTCAATTGACAGCCCCAAAGCCATCACTGCTCTGAAATACATGTTGCTGTGCAAAATCATGCTCAACAGGTAGGTGCCAGATGGTTCTGGGAAGAACACTTTGTGCATTTCCAGGGGAAAGGCTTTTCTGTTTATGGGACTCTGAACTAACGGGCTCAGTCAGTGTCTTTAGCACCTAAGCAGTGCTCCTGATGTGGTGGTATTTGGGTTGGGGTACTTTGCTGTCAGTTGGGGATTTTTGAGGCACGCTGACCATGTTCCTGTATAAATGCTCTGCTCCCTTCCCTCTGTCTGCAGCCCAGAAGATGTGCAAGCATTAGTGAGTGGGAAGCTTGCTCTGCGGTATGCAGGAAGACAGGTACAGAAACTTAACCCTTTTTGTCTTCCTCTTACCTCTCTCATTACTGGCTTGTTCTGTTTGTCAAACACTTTCGTCTTTTCATACCAAAATACCCATCACTCCTGAGTGTCCTGATCGAGATCCAGCACTGATTAAATTACCATGAGTCATTACCAGAAGTCAGTTGCCTTCCAAGGGGTTTTCACAACCAGAGAATTTGGGCTGCTCGCTTCGTTTTCCCTGTTTTTCTCCTGCCTGCTTTTCTTCATCAGCTGCAAACTGCCCTCAGGTCCTTGTGTCCCTGCTCTCACCAGCTGCTGCAGTGTTTAAACCCAAGTTTCTCACTGTTTTTACTTCACTGTAGCCAGTCCTGAGAATCCATTCCTGGCAGTGTAGCTGAGCAGGTGGAGATCTGGATGTCTGCGAGGTGGGAGCCAGGCAGCCAGGGAGGTGTTAAATCCACTGCTTATTCTGACACGTGAACGTGGCAGGCTGGGAATGCCACTCCCAAATTACATCCAGGGCTGCTTGTAGAAGGTGCAGGGCCGCCCTCCAGGCGTGCCAGGGGCTGGGCCAGGCTGGGATCCTGCTGTCCTCGGGGGCTGTGCTCAGCCTGGGCTTTGCTTTGACGCAGGAGCTGCTGCTCCCCAGCCCACGGGGGATTGGGAATTAGCAGAGCTCAGTGAGCAAACGTGCATGGAAAGATCTGACTGGGGATATCCCTCCTGGGTCAGGAAGGACAGCCCCAATCCTGCCTCATCCCTTTGCCCTGAGTGGCAGCTGGAGGCTTCTTTGCAGAGCAGGGGATCCTGGCTGTTCCCACGCTGCACTCCTGAGCCAGCCCTGACCAGCAATTCCCGCAGCAGCTGGGGAGCAGGGAGGGAGCAGGGAGGGAGCAGGGAGGGAGCAGCTCAAGGGGAATCCCGGAATATCCCGAGTTGGAAAGGACCACAAGGATCGAGTCTAGCTCCCGGCTCTGCACGGGACAATCCCAAAAAGAGGGGACAGCAGAAGCCTGGGCCTTGTGCACCAGAGGCACCGGGCCTGGTCCTGTCCCCCCTCACCGGGGCTCTGTTCTGCTGTTCCCTGCCGCGATTGCCACTGTTGGGTGTAAATGTGGCTGTTTGGGGATGAGGCTTTTGCTTCATTTCAGCAGGTACAGGGTAGACAACACTCACCCCTGATGCTGTCCATGGTGGGGTGTGCGTAGGAGCTGCTGCCCTGCCCCTATCATTCAGCAGAGAAGTGGCTGTGCTGAGGGGGAGAGACTCAGCCTGAGGGCCCAAAATGGCCACGTTCATTAAGCAAATGTCAAAATGTGCGCTTCCCTTAAAAACAGCATCAAACTCACTCCCAACCTGCAGCTGCTGCTCTCAGACCCAGGTGCTTTGTCCCTCTGGAGATGTTTCAGGTCATGTCCTGCAGCAGCCCGGCTTGTTCTCCCCTCAGCAGCTGCTCTCGCTCTGCCTGTGGCAGTGTCAAGGAACATTCCTGGTTTGCTGCTTAAGCAGGTTCCCAGGATACTGCACAGCTGGCATATTCACCCTGAGAGGAGAATCCAGGAAAAAATAACCTCCTTTGGTCTCTTTCCCCACAGACAGAAGCACTAAAATGTGTGGCACAGGCCAGCAAGAACCGGTCGCTGGCAGATTTTGAAAAGGTGAGTCAGGGACACAGAAAATGGGGCCTGGCTGGGCTAAAACCAGTCAGGAATGCCAGGTTTGGAAAGTTGTAGGAGCTGTTACATCCCACAGCAGGAAACCATGGAAACATTGATAGAAAGCAGCAGTGCATCAAGAAATACCCCCCAACAATCAACCAGTTGCATTTTCAGTGCGTGGGGGATAAACTTGCTTGAACCCAGTTTTTTTCCTTTTTATTTTTTCTTTTTTTTTTCTTTTCTTTTTTTTTTTGAGAGACAACTCAGAAGCAGTTTTCCTTTAGGTGCTGTTCACTGGGCTGTGTATCTTCCTAAACTTTCTCCTGGTTTCAGCAGGAATGCTGCAGAGCTCAGGGAGAGGATTCCCACGTCAGGATCCAATCCTGTCATGCTCTGCTGCCTGTGAGCAGAGACTGGGGCTCGCTGAGCTCCAGCAGGGTGAAGATAAAAGATGTTGTAAAGGCTGCTGGGCTGTCGTGACCTGATGGCTTTTAGCTAAGTTAGGGATTGGATTAGCCATGGTACCTGGCTGGGCAGGGAGGGGATCTCATCCTCAGAGGATCTTGAGGAGCTGTTGATACCGGGATTATTTCCTCCCACCGTGTCCCCACAGGCTCTGACAGACTACAAGGTGGAGCTCAGGGACGACCCCATCATAAACACTCACCTGGCCAAGCTCTATGATAATTTATTGGAACAGAACCTGATCAGAGTCATCGAACCCTTCTCCAGAGTACAGGTAAATGTTTCCAGCAGCACCTGGACAGGCTGGTCCCTCTGTCCCTGCTGCTGGGGCTGAGGGCATCGTTCCCATGTGGAGCACTTCTTAACTCTGAGCTGCTCAGCACTTTCAGAGCTCAGGGCTCATCATGTTAAAATTACAGGAGGCTGAGGGGACCTTTGGAAAACCACATTCCAGAGTCATTGCCCTTTCCAGCTGTTTCTCTCATGCTCCCTGCAAGGTGGCTGGCTTTTAACCCTGAAGGTGACAGCATTTGGCTTCGAAGGCCTCTGACAGGGCAAGGCTGTGCCATATTCTTGGAGAAGAAATGTTTCACCTTTCAGAGTGAAATGGCTTTAGAGGCCCAGTCCATCTTAGTTAAAATCAGACGTGAAACCTGAAGGACCTGAAGCTGCAGAGTGGAGAAAGCCACTGGAGATTTTTAGGCCAGAGCATTTCCAGGCCCTTAAGCTGTTCCATGGAAGAGCCCCAAACCTCTGTGTTGTGTGTGCAAAGTGCAGCTAAAGATTTACCTAAATGTTGGTCTCTCTTATAGATTGAACACATAGCCAGCCTCATCAAGCTCTCAAAGGTAAGAACCTCACCAGAAATCAGTGCCATGTGTTCAGAGGGCAGAGGAATTGGGGTTAAATGGCATTTGCCACTGGGAGCTGAACATGAAGGGTGACAGATGAGCTCCATAGCATTTCCAGGCAAATCTTAGCCTTGGGAACCAAACTCTGACACAGGCAGCTCCTGGGAGGCATCGAGGCTTCCTGTGCTCCAGACTCTGCTGTGCTGTCCCCTTCCCTCCCATGGGTTTTGCTCCCTGTCTTGGCTCTTGCTTTTTATTGGAGGCAGATTTTCCTCTGCTCTGTTATGACCAGCTCAGTCTTCCCCCATGCCCTGTGTTTAATCCCCTGAGTGTTCCCAGGGGAACCTTACTTAGACCCTTAAGATCCAGGATCCAGCTAATCGCCCTGCAGTGTCACTGGGGATGCGTCTGTCACACTGACTATGCAGTAACTGCTTTACAGATCATCCCAGACAGATTAAGTTTTGGGAAAATCCACTGTAATCCCAGCCAGTTGCACCCCAGAGTGCTGTTGTCTTGTGCTGGCATTAAGGCCAGAGGTTGGGAAGTGAGCTGAGCTCAGCCTTTGTGGTCACAGAATCACTCAGTCATTCAGGTTGGAAAAGGCCTCTGAGATCACCGAGTCCAAACGTTCCCCCAGCACTGCCAAAGGCACCCCTACCCCCAAGTGCCACATCCACACATCTGTTAAACCTCGCCAGGAACGGTGATTTTACCTCTGTGCTGGGCTGGACAACCCTTTCCATGAAGAAATTTTCCCTAATATCCAACCTAAACCTCCCCTGGCACACAGTCTGTTCCCACACTAGCCCGTGGTGTTATACACATCCTTAATGTTCAGAGTAAAAGCTGCTCTGTGGCCCCTCTGCCCAGAGAGGAGCTGCCTCCTGTGAGCCTTCCTGGTGCTGGGCAGGAGCTCAGCTGGGTCCTGCGTGGATTAAATGAAACTCGGCCAACTCTTGTCTAAATCCTTGCTGAACTGAGTTAGGAAGTTCCAGAACCCCCACAAGTAAAGCCTGTGTGAAATGACAGCTACAGTGTCACCTGTGGAACAAGGGACATCCTGCTGCTCCCTCATTAACAGCTGCTCCCTAATTTCCTGAGGCATCTCAAGCAGGTGGGGGTGTCCAAGCCACGTTCAGGGAGGAAGGAGCTGCTGCTGAGCAGTGCTCATGACCCACCAGGGCTGTTGAGTGTGCAGCAGTAAAATTCACATGTTTTTATGTAGTTCTGGGAGACTTTTAATTTCTCTGCTTCAATTTCAGGCTGAGGTAGAAAGGAAACTGTCACAGATGATCTTGGACAAGAAGTTTCACGGTGAGTCTCTGCATCCCTCAGCTGTGACTGCCTCGTGTTTACATGAGCTGTGGCTGGACTCCCCTTCCTCCTCTGAGCCTGGGGCTCCTGCTCAGGCTGCAGATGTGCAGGTGACAGTCAGGAAGGCTCTTCCTGCTGTTCCATCCACCTTCCTTAACCCCAGGGGTTAACTTCAGAAATGCTCTTGGGTCCCTCTGTGCTGTGACAGCATCCGGGGGTGGTGTGGGACCCTCAGGTGGGCTGTCTGGCCAGGCTGGGCTCTCCCCCTTGGAGCTGACCGTGGATGTGGTCAGAATTCCAGCTGTTTGTGTGTGGAGCGTTGTGTGGGGGCACCCCGTGGCACAGTGGGGTGCTGTGGCTTGGCTGGGCCCACAGCAGCCTGCTGCCCCAATAATCCCTCAAGGAACCAGCTGTGCTCTTGGTTCTGTTGTCCCTGGATGTGGCTGAGCCAGGGGAATGCCTGGAAGCAGCACGCTGGGCACAGAGCGCTGCGGGAGGACAGAGCCCACTGGCAGCTGGGCACAGCTGAGCTGAGCCATCCTGCTGGGCACAGGGCCTGGGGAGGCAGGGAGATGGTAGGGAATGGGCAGCAATACTCATCTCCTGGGTGGCTTCTCAGGCTGTTCTCTGGGATGTATTTTTTTCTGGGAATGCTAAAGCAGTCACCAAAATCAGCCAGTCCAGCCCAAAGCGTGAGCCCTTCCCGAACCCTGCACAGCTGATGGGGTGTTTCTGGGGTAGATCCCTGAACTCCTGCTGTCCCGAAGACGTGATCCATCGAGCGTCCCAGTGCTAACAGCAGCTTGTGCCCACAGGAATCCTTGACCAGGGCGAGGGTGTCCTGATCATCTTCGACGAACCCCCCGTAGACAAAACTTACGAGGCTGCCCTCGAGACGATTCAGAACATGAGCAAAGTAGTGGATTCGCTCTACAACAAAGCCAAGAAGTTGACATAGGTGAGTGGGGCCTCCCTGGGGGCCGCAGAGCTCCGGATTCGCTGCCAGGCCCCGCTGTGCTCCGTGTCCCTGAGCCTTGTTCCCTCTCCTGTCGAGTGACGTGGCTCTGTTTTCTCTTTGCAGAGTTGAATTTGCTAGCTGTCATTTGGAGAGTGTGTGTGACAGGAGAGTGAAACCTTTGGGAAAATGTTAGGAGACTTTTTTTTTTCTTCTTTGTTCTACTTTTCGCTCGGAAAGTTTTTAAACTTCCTCATCCGGTGCATCTTGTATTCCAGACGATGCGTGTTCCAGTTTCCATGTAATCTTTACTGGCCGAACTTTGTATCTGGGGGGGGAATATTGTTTAAACAAAGAGGGTATTCTAAATAAAAGGAAAAAGGCTTACACTACCTAAACATGTGCTTTCCACTTCCTGAGGGACGGCAGAGTTCAGCAGGGACAGCGTTTTGTTACCAGTAGGTGCCCAAAGCCAGTTTGTTTCATCTCCTCCGCCCTGAAATCGGAGACGCGCTGGCGGTGTCCGAGCAGCCAACTCGATTCCATTTGTACCGAACCAAACAAACCCAAAATGTACAGACTGCTGGTTTATTTTCCATCCTCAAGGCCTCCGATCCCCTCGAAAGCAGCTCCGCGATGATTTTCCTGCGGGCCAGAGCTGTCGGCGCAGCCCCGGCCCCGTCCGGCCGCTCTCGGCGAAGGGAACGGCACAGGTTTCCCTGGAGCCTGACTTGCATGCTCTTGTTTGCAGATAGACTTAGATTTTAAATGTTTCCTCCCTCCCCACCTGCGCTGGTAGGAGGAGCAGGTGACCGGCGGAGCCCTCGCCGAGCCGACTCCAGCTGTGCCTCTGCTGCGGCAGCGCTGAGCTCTGCTTCCCCAGCGCGGTGGGACAGCCCGGCCCTCTGGAACAGCCCAGTGGGAGCTTCCTCCTTGGTCCCAAAGTCCTAGGGGGCGGAGCACGGTGTATTCCAGCATGTTCCATTTTCTGGTGAGGTTTCCAGTAAGTTTTAACGCCATTTGGGCAGTGTAAGCTTCTGCATCTCTGTCCTGCTCATCTTTATTTTTCCTTTCCCCTCTGTCTCTATTTCCCTCTCCATGTTTTTCTTACAAAATTTATATTTTGTAAAAGGATTCTGTTTTATCAGGAAATATTTTGCCTTCACGCTGACTCTTAGACTGGCTGATTTTTCCCCTTTCTGTTCACATTTTGACCTCTCCGACCTTTTATTTTATTTTATTATTCTTAATTTCCATCTCCTCCAGTCAGTCGCTGTTTGGGTTTTTGGCACCATCAATATCAAATGTACAAATGGTTCTTGCTAACCAGCACCAGGTATATCTGATGTTCAGATGAGTTCCAATAAAGAATTTTTTTTTCAAAAACCTCTGTCTCTTGTCTTCAGCTGCCAGTGCAGATCCTGGGTTGGGTGCAGCTTCTCCCTTTGCTTAAGGAAGGGTGGGATCATCCCCTCACCAAAGCATCGTTGGGGACGGTATTTCGGAGACACCAAATGTGAATGTTTGAGGCAGCATCACCAAAGATTTATGGACTGTGAGGTGTTCCTGGCACAAGAATGTATCATAATTTTTATTATTAGCACTATTGTTGTGGTGGAAAATGGATTAAATGTGGCCTCTCACCCCTCCAGCCCTTCCTGAAAATGCCCTCATGCTGCATTGGAGTCTCCCACTGCACAGGACCAGGCCCGGATTCTTCCAAAGGCTGGGGAGGAGGTTTAGGGTGTCATTGATACAATATCTTGAATTTTCACATCTGAAACTCCTGGGACACCAGGTGGTGCAGGAAAGAAACCTGCCCTCAGAGGCAGGGAAATGTGAAGGGTTTCGCTCTGCTCTTGAACCTCAGGTGGCAGGGAAGTTCATTTCTAGTTTTTTATAACTATTACTCCTGAGATACTTGCCCAAATGTCTCTGTCCAGTTCACTGTGATGCCCCTGAAGTGGCATTTTCCCCAGGGATGTGTCACTTGGATGGGATTTGCTGAATTAGGTGCTAATTGTGGGTGAATGAAGGGAAATTCATTCATGGAGGCAGAGATGGAGCAGGGCTGGGCACAGGCAGGGGCCGGGATGGAGATGGACATGGAGTCACAGAATCCCAGGAGAGCTTGGGTTGGAAGGGACCTCAAAGCCCACCCAGTGCCACCCCTGCCATGGCAGGGACACCTCCCACTGTCCCAGGGTGTTCCCAGCCCTGTCCAGCCTGGCCTTGGGCACTGCCAGGGATCCAGGGGCAGCCACAGCTGCTCTGGGCACCCTGTGCCAGGGCCTCGCCAGCCTCACAGCCAGGAATTCCTTCCCAATATCCCATCCAATTCTTCCCTCCTTCAGCTTCTGTCCTGTGTGTCCTTGCTGGGGATCGTGTCCAGCTCCAGCTGTCATCCCCCAGTGGGGACAGAAATGATCCTGACCCCACAGGTGACAATGGGGGGGCTGGCAGGTCCCTGTGCTCAGGGGACCTGACCAGGAGCAGGGATGATGCAGCAGGGCTGTGGTGACGCCACCTTGGGTGCCTTGTGTGGGATCGGGAAGGTTTGGTGACACATCAGTCCTTGGAACTGCCTTTGGAACAATGGGGTTTTCTGAGGTACCTCCGAGCATATTAAAATTAGGGCCAAAACCCCTCAAATGGTAGAGCCTATTGTTAAACCCTTTTGGCTTAAACTTCATAGGCTGAACTTAAAAGCTGACTTTTGCTGCTTGGATCTGGGGGACGTTTTAATGGACAAAGGGAATTCCTGGTGACAGCAGTGCCGGAGCCCACGGGGCTGTCACTGTCCCCATGGTGCAGCAAAGCCTCCAAAGCTGTTCGAGAGGAGGAGAGAGCCCTGCAGAGTCCTGACCACCCCCTAAAACAGCTCCCACAGACGGCTGAATGTGCTCTGAAGGACAGGCAGATTTTTGGGACAGGTCTGTCCTCACGGGAGATTTTGGGGTTTTTTTTCTGAGATTTCTCTGCTGTGGGAGTGGGATCAGCAGCTGCAGGTCCGGGGCAGGGCATAAGGAGGTACAAATGAGTATAAATGAATTTGGGTCATTAGCGCAGGGCCGGGATGAGCCCGACCTGTTCCTGCTGCTGCCGGCAGCAGCTCCTGGGCCACAGGGTCCCTCCGGGAGAGACTCCGGTCCCCGCGGCCGGAGCTGGGCCCGGCAGCCCCGGTGGCGGCGGAGCGGCCTCTGAGTGTCGCTGCAGGTCGCGCAGAGCCCGGCGGGGCCGGTGCTGCCCGGTGCCTCCCGCCGGAGCCGGCGCCGCTCCGGTCCCAGTGGGAATGGGATCCCGGTCCCAGTGGGAATAGGGTCCCGGTCCGGGCGAGGGGCGTCGGGCTGGGCGGGGGCGGGGGCCACGGCTCCAAGTGGGACCATGGGACCCGGGGGGTACGGGAGCTGCAGGAGCGTTCCCCAAAGCCCGGCCCGGCCTCAGGACGCGGTACCGGGCATTTCATTGCCACGGTGCCATCAGGGTGAGTGGTGGTCCCCGGCCCGGAGCTGAGGAGGCACCGCCGGGCAGGGGGAGCGGCGGAGAAGGGCGGCCGGGGGCGTGCGGGGCTCCGAGCGCGGGGTGTGGGGCCCAGGTGCGAATCCAGGGTGCGGCTCCGGGATGCCGGTGGAGAAGGGTTTTAAACCTTAATTTTGGGATTTAAAAAAAAAAAATTTCGTTGCTTTTTATTCTTTTTCCTTCTGTGTCTGGCCCGGATCCTGCCGGGGGCTCGGCGGCTTCCCTGGCCCTGCCCGGCCGTGCCCGGGGCTCGGTGGCACCGCGGGGGCTGCGGCCGCTGCGACCCCAGCGCGGGCAGCGCTCGGGAGCGGGGCCGGGGCGAGGGGAGCGGGGCCAGGGCACGGAGGGGC
>VWPU01010208.1:0-111425 GCA_013398955.1 Callaeas wilsoni
GCTCCCTCCAATATATTCATTACCTGGTATTGTTCCACAGCTGCTGTCATCAATAGACAGTGTACAATAACAGTAAATTGGCATCCATAGGGTTATGCAGAGTTGATAAGTCCCTCAGCATTTGCAGGAAGTCCTTTGGAAGGGGTGAGTTTCACCATTTCTCAGCAGACTGGGTGCAGATGGGGCCAGAGTGTGGCAAAGGCTGTTCCACTCCCAGGAGAAGCTGGAAATACGCTTTAGCTGTTACTTTGTCCACAAAACTACGGTTAGAAAGGGAAGCACTGAACTGTCCCATGCACCTGTGGGTGATGGCTGCTGGGCCAGCTTGCCCCACAGCTGTGTTACAGTGGGAAAGAACACCTAAACCTTGGGAGAACTCAAGTCCTGGACCTCAAAGAAAAAGGCTCATGAGGGAAGATATAGATCTTATAAAGAGCAGTGTCTGACTGGAGTTTGATAATCAAAAACTTTCACAAAAAGATGTCTTCTGTATGAGCAGCAAAACAGAGAGCTCGTGAACCACGTGTGAGGAACTCTGGGAGAAGACGTCTGCCCCTGGCCAGTTTTGGTCGGAAGGTGTGCGCGTGATTAGTGGGGTGGCTGTTTCGAGGCGTTTCAAGGGTGATGTGTGGCCCCAGCTCCACTTTGACTGCATGGCAGAAGGTCACATACGGTAACTCCTGCTGGACTTGTGGCAGGGGTGAGGCAGACAAACTGTTGGATGCACATTTGGCTTTTCCCAAGTCAAGAGCAGCAGGAGTAACTTGTAACCCAAGAGAGCCTGGGAGCACCTGCTCTGAGTTTCTGCAGGATATTTTGCCAGGAGAAACATCTCCTTACACTCATCTCACCCCTGACCCAGCACCCAGGCCCACATCTGCCCCAAATATCACTGAGGGGACAGGCAGCCTTGTGCCAGATATCCGTGCAAGGCTGGGAAGTGGAAGTAAATCCTGCACCTAATCCTGCCCAGAATTATCCTCATGGAGGGAGCTATAGAGCTTAAAATGGTGTTCAGTCACAGCTTTCCTTGTCAAAAATCCTTCCAGAAAGATTTCTTCTTATACACCTGGAAACTGTGAGTCCCATTCATTCAACTGTGAGCCCCTCCACCTGATTTTGGAGAATTCCCCATTCTCCAAATGCTGGAGAAAGAGCTTTTTTCTCCTCCAAGACTGGCGGATCATACAGCTGAAAGTAGAAAATTGGTTCATATTAATATGTGAACATTTTAATTTATGCATGTGATTGATATTATTCCATAATTAAATTATATTCCCATGGTGCGTATAACATCAGGGTTGTAGTAATACAAATAATTAGTGATTAACTCTAATCAGATCAGTTAGCAAATGCCAGATTCCAGATGAATAAGCTGACCAACTGTGTCTGTGGTGAAGAAAGCCAAGAAAGAAGGAAGAAAAGATAATTTGTGTTGATAGGTAAGAGAGGAAGTGAAAATAACAGGAAATCCATTTTCAAGAGGTCTCTCCTGGCAAAGAAAACAAGAATGCAACCTTAAAATATGCTCCCAGCCATGGCCTTGAGTCTGCAGCTCAGTTGTCAGAAGACATTCCGCTCTGACCTCTCCCACCCTGTCCTGAGTCCCTCCCAAATGCCTCTTAATATGTTTTGATGCTGGACTAAAAGAAGGGCCAGTCCAGAGGCAGACACAGGGCACCTTCAGCCGACGGAACACTCCTCGGCTGCCTCCCAGCTGACAATTCCTTGGAGATGACAACTGATGATGGCACGTCAGTGTCTCCCTCAAAATGCCAGTGGTACCTTGGCCTGGGAATTTAGGAATGGGTTCCTAGGGAGTTGCTCCCACTAATCTCCAGACAACTGCAAGGGGGCTTAGGACAATTAACACAGGGCCATGGAGAATTTCTCTACAGAAAAATGAAATATAAAAATCTGTGAATGGGACTTCCTATCTGAGAGGTTAATACTGCAATCTGAACAGTTTTTCTTGGCTCAGACCAGAAAAATATTGTGCTTTTCCTGTTCTCTCAAAAAATAAACGAACAAACAAAGTGTTTTTAACAATTTCAGCTTGGATCTGTCAAACAAAGTCAGTTAGAAAATTCAAGATGTGCCCTTGCCAGCCAAACTGCACTTGGACCAGTATCAAATCTTTCAGAGACAATTTCAGAAGAAAGTACCTGGTGTTGCACCTCAAAAACTTCAGTGTGAGATATTCTGTGATTGTGAAAGGTTTTTGCTTTATATTTTCTCAATTATAAAACATCCTTGAAACAAACACTTTCTTGTAGCCAAACCTCTCTGTGTTTAAATGTTATTTTGTGATGAAAAATGTTCTTAGGAAACACAAAATGATTGCTGCTGTGTACCAAGCATTTGCCAACAGGTTCCTTACTTCGAGGGCAGCAGGAAAAGAGACGTGTGGAAAATTGTCACACTTGCTACGGACTTGGTTGAAGTCAGTGATGGATTGATGATCAATAAAAACCTGAACAGGGCTTCCTGCTGATCGTGCACCTGTCTTGAGCAAGGGCTAACAACAAAATGATGTTTGGGGTGAACCAAAGCAATTATTTTACCTTTTGTATCAACCATAAATGCTGACTAAAAGTAACCAAGACGCTCATTAAGTGTTATTGGCATATTAACTCTCACATCCCTTAGAATGCCAAAGACGAGAAAAGAGGATATGCCTTACATGTATGTCACCAACACCCAGCCTATGACATACAACTGTCCTTCTCTTTGGGAAGGACTAAAAATTATTGTCTAGAAAAGAGGGGATTTCACAGCAAAGAAAAACAAGAGAGAAAAAAAGGAAGAATGAAACAGGAGAAAAACACTTCTGCTCACTCAGTATCAGTTGATGAACTTTTTCTCTCTTCCTCTCACAAAGAGATACTTTTAGGTGAGATTTTTGCCTCCAACTGCTTTGGAACAGATCCAGAAGTATTTTAATGTATATACCTAATAAATCTCTGTTGCTATACCTTCTGTGCAGACACACTCTGTAGCTAGTGTATTTATCACCAGCAATCTTGGATTGCTTTCCCTTTGCTTCAATGAACCACACTATTTGTGAATCTGGATTCTGGATGTTCTTACTGAATTCAGCCAGATCTATGGTATCAGTAAATCACATTATTTATGAATCTGTCATGGTGAAAGTTCTTGTTGAATATGACCAAACTCATCGTGCTGAATTGGTAATAAATGGAAATAAGGTCCAGCTGCACCCAGCCCCTCTGAGCTCTGAGTGCCACCATGAAGGTTTGTTTTATACCAAGTTTCTGTGTGCTTGACTCAACAGGTGGTTGCTGGGGCTTTTTTTTTTATTATTTGATGCTTCAACAAGCCATTGGCTGCTTGAAAGTTGCTGGTGAGAGCTTTTTCGGAAGTGCCACTGTTAGGTGTTATCTTAAAAGTCTTCCTCCAGTATGTAAGCATGTTCAGCCTTCAATGAGATGTTTTGGGTTACTTATTCATGATTCAGTTTTGTGGGTTGCCAATGGTTACCAACAATTTAATAATAATACAAGCTGTTGCTTCATTAAGCTGTTTTTTGAAAGAAAATCCATACTAGTTAGCCTATATTGACTCATTTGAGCATTTATTTATTTGTTGTGATCTGTCTTGCCTCTTGAGTGTGTCTCAAATGAGCAGAAAATAATGAATACACCAGGACTATGGCAGGTCTTCTTAAAAACATGATGGATAAACCAGTTCTAGGATGGAACAAAGAAATGTAGCTCCAGGTACTCTAAGGTCCTATACACGGAACATCATCTTTAATCCCGGAGATTTCAGATGGCACAATGACTCCAGAGACATGGTAGACAACTTAGATGAGCTCTGAAGGCTTATCAAAAGACAAAGATTAAATCCATGGCCAAGATGGATCAAGGCCTGCCTTCCTAAGGCTGTGTCCTTTCCCCTGTAAAACAATGAGGAGGTGCTGCTGAGGATGTGCCACTACCACTTCCATGCACAGCCACCAGTTTGACCCCACTCAGTGCCAGCAAAATATGCACTGGGCAAAGGAAGAAGGGAGAAAAGAAGCAGCAAACAGCTGACTCAAAATGTAGCAGGGAAACAGCAAAGCCCAGCTCTCACAGCCTGCTGTCCCCGCTGCAGGTCATTATTGAGCAGCATTGCTGTTATTTTTATTGCTGAAATTGCAGCCTGCTCCTTGATTGAGAACAAAATAGATTTCCCTTTCTTTTTCAGCATTTCACATATGCCTGTGTGTGAGTATGGATATGTATGTGTACAGGTACCTGTATATATGTATATAGATGTATGGATGTGTATCTGTACCTACAGAGCACTAAGAAAGCAGGAATCTGAAAGAGGAGTCTGAAACACCCCTGGGTGTTCTGGAAGGACAAATTGAATTTGTATGCAAACACTTGACCTTGTTTTGGGAAGGCAGGGCTACTGTAACCCATCTGGTGCATCACTTCAGATGCTTTTCCTCTGCTCAAGCTCAGTCTGTTACTTGCAAGGAAATTCTTCAGAGGGAGTGTTTTGACCAAAGCAACACTGAGTTATCAGCCAAGAGAAGGTGGCTTTCTTCCCAGCCACATGGCACTCTGGCTGTGTGCAGTCCTAGATTGGATGTAGCAAATCACAGATTCTCTCCTACCTCCCACCTCACAACATCTCTCTCACAGAGCCTTTTCCTCCGCTTTTCTTCCTCCTGCAGACCCTGAAATGTAGATCACCTGGTTATGAGTACACTTGGACATGTCCAAAGAGGGAAATGTGATGGCACGAAGGAGCACCACCCACCTTCTGACAATTGCTTAGAGAAAGCTCTCCAGAGCTGCCTCACGATTAGTAAATAGCAGACATATGCTATGCTCACCACACAACCTTAAGCTTGTAACAGTGTTGGCAGCTCCTGCTCTCATTCCTTTGGCACCACTGTGATCCTGATGTCTGCAGCACTGAGTCATGCCACGATGTCTGGAGAAAAACCCAATGTTCTTTTGTGCACAAGGGAAGCAGGACCATGTGCTCTGGTGACCTGATTGCCTGACCGTACTTTGCTGAGTGTGTCGCTACAGCAGCATCTGTGAGCAAAGCCATGCAGCCAGCAAAGAGCATCCTTTGTGCTGGCCTGGTACTGAGAGAAGCTGGTGCCAGGTGCTGAAAAGGGCTGGGTTGGTTTAATCGAGAAAACTGACCCTGTTCTTGTCGCCCATCTCCACCTCTGCCTCTTATCTTGGACTTGAAGCTGTCTAAGCCAAGGATAGATATTTGGATTGCATCTTGCCCTGAAGAAATCTCTCAGGTGCAGCCCTTCTGCAGATTCTCATCCTGTGGTCTTGCCTTGCTCAGACAAGTGTCATGATCTCTGAGATTGGAGCCACTTCCTCTGCAGACGTGGCTGGTTGTGCCCTCTGACTGAGATTCCACCGCTGGCTGAGGCTTTCAGCAGCCTGAGTGTGTGTCCTCTGATACCAAAGGCACAGGGCACTCTCTCTTTGTGCCCTTTCTCATATCCTTCCCACAGTGAAGTCCTTAGGCACTTAATTGCATTACATTTTTGGCTGCCTTTGAATTTCCTTTGCAAGTCAGCAGGTGGCATTTCCCAAATTGTGAGAGATGTGTGGCAGCCAGCCCAAAGAAGGTGGTTGTCACTGGCACTGCTGTTCCAGCCTTGGTGTAGTGATGTTCCCAAACTATGCCCTCTTGTTTCCTCAGCAGGGAGCTCTTGCAAGCTGGCTCTGTGATGGGAATTGCCTGGACGATGGGAGAAATTAATTTCAGACTGAGCTATAAAAATGCTCAAGGCTAGGAGATTCCCAAATGAAGGCACAAAAAAATCAATGGAGGTACCAGGGAGTTATGAAATCCTGTCAGATGACAGATGCATTATTAGTATCTGACCCAGCAATTATTTGCTGAGCTCCTCTGTTCCCTTGAACTGTGAGACTTTCACAAAGAAGGATATTTTTTCTTCCCTCTCAGTGAGACTCCAGCACTCCCCATGTATCTTTTGAGGTTAATCCACAATGACATCCTACATTATACAATTAAGCTAGAGCTTTCAGACCCTGGACTTTACAGTTTGGGATTTTTCCTTGCAGCTGATCTAAGGTATCACAACAGCTTGTCATCTGGTTAAAGATACCATTTAAGTGCCATTTCTTTAACACCTCCTCATTGAGCCAATATGGCAAAAAGGTCCCACTTCAAAAAGGCTTCTCTCCTCTCTCTGGGATGGCAGAGATCTGTTGTAAACTAAAGATGTCCCTGTATCCAAACACAGGAGCTCACTGTGTATGAAACGTCTCGCTCCTCCCCAGGGATGAGGAGAGAAGGACCACGTGGGATAACCTGGTGCTGTCTCAGAGGGAGCAGGTGTTGGTGGCAGTTTCTAGTCTTCATGCCATAGACTTAGAGGATTTTAGATGTTTGGATGATTGTAGCTCTGCCAACTAGAGATGTTGCAGCAGGCCATGACAGCATCACTTTTCTTAGGAAGACACAGGTCCCTGTTCATCTCCTCCGTGACCCACAGCTCAGACAATCAGCCAAGCGGACCCCGCCTAAGGCACAAAAGCAATCACTGGGAGCTTTATCCCCACTCTCATCTGCAGTGAGGCCCAGGTCCACCTCCCCAGCACACAAGCCCCCTTTAGCTTCCTTGCTCATCACCTTGGATTGCCATTCCAAGTGCCAGCTCCATGTCACACTGTGGGTTGCTTCAGGATGTGAAACAAAAGAGCATCAACTTTTGATGATGATGTTTCCACAAGTGCTCCTGCTGTGCAGGTCTTTCACACAGTGCTGCTGCTCCTGTTTGCTGTGCACTAGGAGGTCTTGGGGACATGGAAGGCTGCACTCCTTGTGTTTGTTATTTTTAAAGATGAGTGCAAAGGCCTCTATGGTATTTTTAAAGCTGCCCCTGTTGGAAAGTTTCTTCTAGCTCCAGAGCTGGTTTTTTGCCTCTCAGGTCAGTATTCAGCCAGTACAATCACCAAAGTTCATAAGGCAGAGCCCTCGACCATAAGACTGGTTTTAAAATGACATTATTATTATTGTTGTTCTTGTTAGGCTTGCTTAATGACCTTACAGTATCTGTATCTGCTTTCTAATTCTTTTGAACTCCAGGTTAACTTCAGATCAAGGCTAGGAAATACTGATTCCTTTCCCTTTCAATGAATAATCAGAGGTTTTTTTATCTGATACCATGTACTCCAAAGCTCATGCTTTATGAGAAAGACTGTATTTCCCACAAATCATGCATAATACATGTGCAGAAGGGACTAGGAGTACATTGCCAGTCTCTAGGCTTAGCTTGTAGCCCAACAATTTGCCATCCAATGTGGACGGAATCCCTGTCTGTGGCAGGGGTGTTAGATCTAAACCATTTTTAAGCTCCCGTCCCACTGAAATAATTCTCTGGTTCTGTGGATTCAATGCCAAAAAACCTGTCAATGACTCCAACAGGCTTTTGGGTCCAGGGACAGCATGGGATGGTCCATACAAGCACCTCTTGAGGTAGCTGGACTGGGTGTACTGGGGCAAGTTTCACTCAGTCTAATGCTTCACATCCACCCCAAAAGAAGTGCCACACAAAGCACCAGTAGCTGTATACCATGTGTTTTAATAAACCGTATAGCTACCAGAAAAATAGGATTGCATGTGTTTGTTCTCCCCCATAAAACAAAAGAAGTCAAATTCAAACCAAAATAATGGAAACCCAAACCAAGAGAAAAAACTGTCCCAGAGCAAAGATGACACACAATACAGAGTTGGGAAAAAAGGTCTTTGATGACATCCTTGTTTAAAGAAACCATGTTTGTAAAACACGAGGCAGTTGAATAATAAAATGGTCATTGATTTGATTGGTTTTCCCCTCTCTGTGTATATATATATATATATGTAGCTACATATATATGTCTATGCCGATACACCCTGGGGTGAGACAAAATGGTAAGACAAAAAAAGAGTCGAGTGCAGGGAAATCTGTAAGACATAAAAACAGTTGAGTGTGGGGAGCAAGTAAAGAAGAAAATAAATGTACCATTTCAGTCAGTGAAGTAAGGACAAGGCTCAATTCCCCTACAATTTCCCGCTGCTCTGCTTATTGGGGAACAGACTTGTCTCTCCATGGCTATGCCGTGTCCCCGATGCACAGTTGAGCTATGAGCTTCTGATCTGAGTGGTCTTCACCAGTCTGTGTATGAGCAGGACCCCAGAAATGTATGAAGCATTCCTTTCTCTGGTTAATTCCCATGCTTTACCGTGATTTTTTAAATTAAAAACTTATTAGTATTTCGGTTTGCATTTTTCCCCAGGTTTCTTGCACTGACTGCTGTGCAGGTCTCCACAGCAAGGCGGAGCAGCCCAGATGAGCAATAATGCCACAGTAAAGTGCTGTTATCACAATAACTGGATGGAGGAATTAATTTTACAACGGGTCTCATGTTACTTTGAAATTGCACTCTGTCTGTGGAGCCGAGTCATGCAGTTGTAACCTCAGCTGTTCTTCACTGAGTGGCCCTGTGGGGCACACCTTAATCCAAAAACAAGGAAAGGAAGGAAAAATGTTTTTAATTTCCTATTCTCCTTCCATGGAAACCTCCCCCCAGCGAAAAGAGTAGGCAATACCGCTCTATGCTGAGGTGTCTGATTCACTCTTAGGCAAATGTTTCCTGCATTCAAAAGACAAAAAAACTGTGTTCTTCTTCTTGTTTTTATATTGCTCTTTCAGAGAACCAGTCGCTGTCCATGCTTTCCCAGATCTCAGTGCCGTGCTTAACAAGCAAATTAAGCACAAGCTCATGCTGGCTGCAAAGTTCAGGTGACCAAGAAGGTATTAAGAAAACAGCTCAGTTTGCCAGATGCTTGTAAACACCATATTGAAAAGAAGGCAAAGGCAAAACACCCTTCTCCACACATACCCCATCATCCTTCCTTTTATTGTTTTCTTTTTTCATTCTTTGTCTCTCGTTTGCTCTTTCTTTCCCTTTTTTGTACAGGGGTTGATGAAGATAAGCAAGACCTGTGCATCACAAATGGTGGAACTTCCCCAGCCCCTCCAGCTTCCCACCCTACAACAATGCACAAGCCCATCTCATCCTGTACCTGCCCCCAGAAAGTGTTTGTCTCTTTTTGGAAAACCACGCAGTCTGATGTGCTGGGGACTTCTGCAGTGCAGGAGCCGGGTTGGTTGGTTCTTCCCCCTTTCCTGAGGCTCATAGATGGTTGTTTTTTGACAGGTAGGCAATAAGAGCCACAGCTACCCCGACGTAGATGCCAGTTCCAATTGTGATGGACAGGACAGCCAGGAAGAGAGCTCGGCGGGAGCTGGAGCTTGCGTGGTGGAAATCCCCCTTGGCTACTGCTTTGTTTGTCTGCAAGAGATACAACAACAACAACGATGCCATATATTTATTTGTTTTACCTGGAAATAAAGATGTGACACTAATTTCTTGGCTGAAACAGGATCCTGGGACGTGACAGGTTAAACTAGTTGGCAATCAGACACTTTTTTAGTCAAACGAGGTCATCTGCACAATTAAGATGGTGATGGAACCAGCAGCATCTCGAAAGGAGGGTGTCATTTTTAATAGACCATGGAGTGGTATCAAGCAGGGACACCTGGCAGGCAGTAAGAGATCTGTCACCTACAAGACAGGTCATGTGTAAGCAAATGAGCTCCATAAGTTCTGAGACAGTCTTTGTTTTCTCATTACAAGTGAGGAATCCTCAACACTTTAATTGTATGTCTCCACTAGTGATTGATTTCGTGGCACACTTTCTTCTTCAGTGCAATCTACTACTCTTTTTTTTTTTTCCCTACTCAGACCAATTTGCAGCAGCCAAATGACAAGCTTCCACACAGATTTTTTTTTAAAAAAAAAAAAGCTTCAGCCTTTCTATCAATGACTTTATTAGGAGAACTTTCTCTTCTCATTCATCAACCTAATTTTTTAAGCATAATGCTTTATGAATATTTCAGGCAGAAACAATATCAAACAATACAGGTAAGGCTGCAGGCTGGAGGGAGCTGTTTCAAAACAGCGAGATAGAAACTACACAGGTTTACATACCTGCTGTCATGTCCTTGGGTTTAGGTGGGGAGAGCATCCTACTCACTTTGCAAAGCCTCTCAGTAGGGTAAGCAAAGATTTCATGATCTTCTTGTCTGGAACCACCCAAGACTCAAAAGAAGATCCCTTCTTTAAAAAGTGCCAGGGCCTTTTGGGATCATGTTAGGGTTTCTTAAAAGTGTTGGCAAGGAAAGCAGAGAAAGCTTTAGAAAGAGTTGGTCTTTCAGCTCCCCTCAAAGACTTTCCTCTCACACCTACTGCCCACCACAGAACCAGTCTTGATCTGGAAGATTCCTGTTTACTGAAATTGGACTGAGGTAAATGCATAGCAATGAAGATAACAGAGCTTTTGGATAAACTGGGGCAGACAGGTTCAACCCCCAAAACGGAGGGAAAGTTTAAAAATTATAGAACACTTTCAAAATGGCATTTCTGAAATGTCACTTTATGTAATGGAAAAACCTGCAACATTTGGGTTGACCTCTTTTAAATGAAACTTTGTGAAGTTTTAAACCAGCATTTCTTCACCTAAAAATAGATGGGAAGTCAAAGGGAAAAGAAACCATTAGTCAAAACGTCAAATAATCTGAAAACTTGACAGTATATCTTGATTGTTTCAATAGAAGAGGTTGGATTTACCAAAAATAATGAGTTGAAAGACCCAAAAGGATTCAGAAGGCTGATTCTTCGAATACTAGTAGCCTTTTTTCTGATGGGATCTTCAGCGTCAGCAACAAACCTGTTCAAAAAGAACAGGGTTTTTTCCTTGATGAACTCTTTGAGGACAGTCCTGACCTTTGTGAAAGGATTGGACCTATATTGAAAATCCAGCTTCTTGTTAAAATGTTCACCCAGCCAAAACCAGATGTCTTGTATTAGTCATGTGCTGCCATGAAGTTTCTGAATTATGCAGCTCTAGACATTGTGATACAGAGTGATTTTTCTTGGGGAACACACCCGCGCCTTCACAGAATTCTAGTTTCCAACAAATTACCTAATCTGAGTGCATTTTTTTCCTCTGAACTTAATGCATGTTTTGTGATTTAGGAAAATTAGAACCGTCCTAGCTGGAATTTTAACTGTAGACTGCATTGGTAAGGACACATGGGAAGGACAATCTTATAGTTCCCCTTTATTCCAGTCAGAAAGATTCACATTGAGATGGAGAAACCATCCACACAGAAACCATCTTTCATGTGTGAAAGAGTAGTCTGAAAGAATTTGCTTAGTAATAAGAAAATTCTTTGATGCTATTTCCTAATTAGCAAAACCCTCACATTACTACTCAACATCATTATATGAAAATTACAGCATTTCTGCAGGTTTAAGCTAAAAGGACCTGAAAATACTTGCCAAACAAAATGCAATTGAGGTCAAATGTAATAGTTTAGAACCTAGCAAATAAGAAACAGTTTTTCTTGATTTTCTTCTTTTTTTTTTTTTAACAGGGATCTGCTCCTTGGTGGTTTTGATCAATTTGAGAAAGTCCCTTGGTTTTGGGACCAATCCAACTATTTAAGTTGGATTTCATACCTGTCCCATTTCATACCTGACGCAAAGAAATGACATCCTGCTGAGTTTTTCATGAGAGATGTCTGTGCTCTGGCAAAATCCATGAGACTAAGAAAAATCTTGTGTAGATCAGAGAGCCAAATCACACTCAGATAGGTCAGCTTTTCCATAGCTCTTCCAGCAACATCTGTTTCAGAGGATAGTGCAGCCAGGACTGGTGCAAGAATGAAAATCCAAATGCTCTGCTAACAAGAGCTTAATTCACTACAGCCTTGTCAAGCTACGTGTCTCAATAACAAGTGTCTCAGCCTTTTCTAACGTGCTTGAAAGTTGCTGCAGAAGTTAGCATTCTTCCTGATCAAAACTGTGTTATCCGTGGAGTTTTATAGCACTTCTGTCCACTCACTCCTTCCCTTCCCTGGCAAGGCTGTGGCTGGCAGCCAGATGATGGATATAACAATTTAATGCAGCCTTTGGATGGGAGCAAGGACCCAGGCTGTGATGAAGGTTGGGTGCCACAAGGCTGAAAACAGGGATTTTAGCAAATACCAGCCGCCAATCAATCTTCTCTCTAGAGGCTTTGGAAGTAAGCCAGAAAAGTGAGGAGGGATGGGGGAAGAAGGGGTAACAAGATCTGGAAGGATTATCTTCTTTAGTTTAACTGAAAAAATGAATGTCTTTTTAAGAAACACTTTCAAGGAATTTCCCTGGAGGTTGAAGTTGAGCTTCTGCAGACCATATCCAGGGTGTCTCTGGGCTGCATGTTTTATAGGCCAAGAGAAGATGAATAATGCACCTCCAAGCTGCGAGGCTAAAACATTCTGCTGCATCCCACAGTGACTCATATATCATACTCTCAAAATACCTTCTGGTACACAGTATCTGGAAACAAGAAACACACAGATCACAATTATTAATCCTGCCTCATCTCCCCAAGGCTGGAGAGCAGGATTGGCTCCATGCAGGAGGAGAAGAGATTATCCTGACTCCTTTGGTCAGGTGGTGAAAGGATTTCTTTCACTTCATGGGAAGAAAGAGACAGAAAGGCCAGGGATGCACAGGCTCTGTGCAGCCGCTGGCCAGATCCTGAGTTTTAGTTCTTCGAGTGACATCTAAAGAAATGGCACAGAATGAGGAGTAGCTCATACAGAGGATGTTTCTGCTCCTGTATCTTCTATCTTTCTTCTAGTCAAACACTCTGTCTCGTCTTTTTAACTTGCCTAAACTTGTACTTCTGCTGATCTCCCATTTGTGGGCAAAATGTCCACCTTCAGGTTTACACCACTTATTTACACTGATGGTGAGAAAAAGACTCCGGTGTTTTTGTTAAAGACACAGATGGGTAAAGGGTGAAGTCAGGATCTGGCTCTGGACCCTGACAATGACAGCAGGGAGGTGCCAGTCAGCAGGAGAAAGCATGGGGCTGACAGACACTCAGCACAGGGACTGGGACATGGCAGAATGGTTTTCAGTCCCGAGGAGAGTGTGAAAGGGTCTATGCAGTCCAACCAGACAGCTCCACAGGCATAAATTATGAACTAAATAATAGACAAATTGTTCTATGCTCCATTATGCCCATGGTATGATGGAAAATACAGCCTGTGGTGGCAAAGCGCTCTTCCAGAGGTTTCTGTAATTTCTGCTGGAAGGATGGCCCAGGGAATGGACATGAGTCTCTAACAGACATTCTCTGTCTGGAACTTACTGAGGAAACAATGGGCAGCAGGTGTCACCTGAAATGCAGGCACTTCCAATCAGATTCAAACAGTTTAAGTCCCTCTGTAGTTTAATCTGACCTTTCTTCATACAGCCTTTCAAGTGGCATTTCCTGCATTGTGAGCATCCCCTTCTTTTCCCTGCAATATGATGTTAACTTCCAGCCTTTACAAATTCCTGCCAAGCTCCTGAACGGTGATGTGGCAGGTGAAAAGCAGTGGCCTGAGAAATGGTGCTTCTACTGCCACCAAATTAAATGATGCTGTGTTGGTAGAAGGAGATATACTGAGAACAATATTTATCCCTGAAAATCCATGAAAGGTTCAAGAGAAGAGAATGTGAATAGGGGGGATGAGGGTGTAAATGAAGACCAGCAGGAGTCTGTCTCTTTTCTCTTTTTCACATTCAACTTTCATAAAATCTGTGTTTCAGCCATTGGACCATTTTGGTATAAAAGTATTCTGCTGGAATTTGAAAATATGGCATAGGCAAAGACATGATTCAGCCCCTGGCTGGTGTTGCCTGTGGCGTTTGATTGGTAAATGTCTGAGTGAAAATTCAACACTTGGAAAAAGAGCATAATAATGGAAACAGCAGGCATAAAAGACCTGAATGAGCAGAATGAAGAGAGATGTTTTTAGACAAGCTCCACAGCAACAGCTGTTCATTTGATTGCACTGGAGAGAATGAGACCTCAGCCTGAGATACAGAGGCAATTCTCTTTTCCTGGCATGTACAGGAATTTGGATGTTTATGGTAAAGAAGATGATTTTGCCCTTCCACTTTGCTTCTAGCCCTTAAGCAGATGTTTTGCAATGAAAGAGAAGAAAATTTGAGAAAGATGACGGGTGGGGTAGCCCAGTTTACACATACACGTACAGACACAAGTCCTTACTGTCATGCAGAGTTTTGCAAGGTGTTATTCACAATCTGCTTATACACAGATATGCCTGGAGAAATTTTTCACAAAGAAAAGCAGGGCTTTTAGAACCCTGTGATGACTTTGTTAGGGCTCTGCTGAAGGTCCTGCTAGAGGGAGGTTCTGGGGAAAGCTGCATTCATCTCTTTCTACCTCTAACTTGTTATGTAAGGTTGGTGTAGAGAGAAGATTCTCTTTGTCCTGATCCAAACCTACTGATCCTCTCTACAGTACCAAATGAGAAGGAACCAGCCCTGTCTTTTTTTCTTGCTGTGATTTCTTCTATCTGTGTCTGGTCCTCTTCCTCATTTGTGATGGGAGGAAGACCATGTCAGTGTGTGCTTTACATTCATAACAATGTCTCTTCCCTCCAGCATGAGTCACACAGCATGGGAAAGGGTGGAGGATGCTGCTCAGTGCTGCCAGAGAAGATGTCAGACCTTGATCCTCACCTCCCACCCTTGGAACAGACAAGAGTGATGGGGGTTTCTGCCTTGGGCACCCTGAGCCACATTTTGAGGAAGAACAAGGTAAAGACAACAAGTGCAGTTTTAAAAGCATCTCTGGGGTGGTTTCTCCTCCGGACAGGAAGAGATTTGATCAGAGAATTAGTTAATCAATTTCCTCACCCACAGGTGTCCCTCCTGAGCTGAAACCAAATCTCTGGGAATTACAGAGTTCCCTACCATATTAATGATATTTGAGATAAGACTAAGACTCTTCAGGTAAAATTCACTCATTTGTTGATCACAGTAGCTTTCCCAGCTACTTTTTTTGGTATTACAACCACCCATGATTTCCCTATATGTAATCTGTGTCACCCTGTTTATCTACTCCCAGTTTCATGGGTTGAGGATTTTCAGAACAGCACTTTCTGAACTGTCATTGGCAGAACCTGGTTTCCTTGGGAGAGCTTGTTTTTTCCCAGCACAAGTGGTGAGTACCACACCATTTATATGGAATTGTCCCTGGAGGGCTGTTCCTGGGAGTACCCTTTGCCAGACCAGCCTGCAAAGTCTGCAATTCCTCTGATCCTCACTATGTGGTTTCATTTCTCTAGAAAGGAGATCCAGCCCAAGCTATTTCCCGAGAAACATTTTGTAATTTGATATGTTAACTATAAGGGTAGGAAGTTATCAGGCACTGTGGACTCTGCAGCATCTGACAGTGAATGTGAGGTAACTTTTTCATCTTCCTTTCTGTTTACCTTGAATGAACTCTATTTCAACAGAGTCACCAAAGATTGAATGATGAAGATGATCTCTTTCATAGGAAAGCTTTTTTTCCCCTTTCCATTCCTCTACTTTCTCAAAGCCCACCAAAAAAAACCAACAATGGGGAAAAAAAACTACCAAACAAATCTTTTTTTTTTTCTCTTGCATTACATTTTTGTCTTCTTTAAAACTTAATCCTCTTTTCTCCCTCTCTCCTGGAGACACAGTATAAGTGATGCAACTGGCTTTAGCAGGCAGGCACAAGGAGCTTCATGACCAGAGGGGTGATTAGCAGGGAACAATAACCATACTCCATTGGATTGTGTTGAGTAGGATATGAGAAAAATGCCTGACAGACAAATCCAGAGAAAAAGTTGTTCCTGGGCTACCAGCACGTTTAATCCGCTAGAAAAAATGCTAAAGGCAAGGAGAGCCATGGGCTGTGTTTTAACCATCTCTTCTCTAGGCCAGAATGTTTGGCCAACTTGCTTTATGACTGGGGAGAACACCAAACAATTAAGAGCCTGATGATAGTGCAGCACTCTTGCCAGGCAAACAACTGCAGCAGGGATACAGGGATACATCCCACGTAGAGTCCAGTCTGTATTAACGTTAGCAGGCTGCCTTCCATTTCCCTGTGGCCAGGTGTAAGGACATAATACTGTTCCCTGTCTCCAAACACTGTCAAGGCCACAGAAGGAACTTGCCATAAGTTAAGTCAACTTGACATAAGTACAGGCGGCAGAAATTTGTCACAGAAAGGTGCTAATTCCAGGCCTGAGGATGTATCTGATTAGGACAAAACTTCCCACTCTGGCACGATGCTGGAAAGGAAGCAACTGCTGATACACATATCACCTTAAATGATGGGAATGGCATCTGTGTTCTGTGGATACACAGAACTTGGACTGTGCAAAGGTGGAACCCCCAGAAAAACAACTCTCTGGGACCCACCCCACCACCAAGAAGGGTGAAGAAGGACCAGCAGGATGTTTCTGGATCCACAGGTGGTGATTGTCTTCTGCTCGATCTCTCTCACCCCCTCATCTTTTCTACTTATCTCTATCTCTCTGCCTCACATTCACTAATAATTAAAAACTGTATCTTTGACTTTGGCATATGATCTTATTTGCATATTAACTCGAGCAGGGGCATCTCTCACCCACTGGATCACAAGAGCAGGAAAACCTGGAAACTTTCTCCAAAGATCCGAGACCAAATTCTCCTTTGGATACAATGGAAGAATTCAGGTTTTGTCAAAGTGGCTACAGAATGAGGCTCAAAATCACATTGTTTCTCAGCTTGCAAGATCCTCTAGAGATAGATGTGTCTTTTACACACTTCTCACTGGAAAAAATCCTGCAAGGAAAGGCAGAGGCTTCAGCAAACTCAGGCATCTGCAAGGGATTTGGATTCCACTAAACTTTTATTTTAACATCAATCAGAAGGAAGTCTAACTAAATTACAGGGTCACTAGGATACAAAAAGTGTCTACACGGAATATTTGCTGCTTTAATTGTATTGCTTTAAGATGCAAATCAGTTTGCACTGAGCTTTTTGTATCAGCCAGCTCTGCAATACATCACTTTGCAGGGTATGAACAAGGCTCTTCTTCCTTGCAAAGAAAGACTTTGGTTTTGAAAAGGTGCAAGGAGCCTTGCTAATGTGTGCCAAGAAGAAAGTGCCTCAGTTAATCTGGATCTGGTGTTAGAAGGATGCATTTGACATAGTAGGAAACACTGAAGATAGATCATGATAGAGAGGAAACAGCAGGAAGCCCTAAATTCAACTCCAGAAAACTCCTGGTGGTCTAAAGTCCTCAGGGTAAGTAGGAAATGCCAAGCTTGGCACAACAAAGCCCAGTTCACACAAAAAAAGAAGGACCCCAGGAGCTTCAGTTCCTTCTCTTCATATCCACAACCATTCTCCAACAGGAGCAGCACCTGCCTGTTCTCAGAGTCAGCATTTTCCTGCCTCCTGACTTTGGCTAGCAGCCAGAAAACAGCAGCAAGCCCAGCTGAGTGTCAGAAAATCCGTGTTTCAGGTGTCTCAAAGCTCTGGGATTCCCTCTGAGCAGCAACAGAAAACAACCCTGGACAGTATTAGCTCTTTCTTGAAGACCCTCAAGTGTTCTGTTTTTTTGGTTTTTTTATTTCAAAAATTTAATCTGCTCCCTTTCTCTTCTGATTCTGCCTTCCTATATAAAACAAAATGTCTGGATTTTGTCAATTAATTTAATTGCATTAAAAACACAACTATGACATTCCAGAAGATAAAAATGCAGAAGGAAAGTTTTTAAAGTTCTAGAGAAGAAGAAAAGAAGAGGGAGATCTTTTAATAGTATTTTAAAAATCTAACTCTATTGAAGATTAATCAGAGATAAAGACAAGGGACTGAGATGAAAATTTTCATTTCTTTCTGACCAAGAGCAGAAAACACTGTAAAAAAAATGTCGAAAACAAATATATGCCATCAGAATTCTTTTTTAATTATGGAAATTAATTTTAGCAGTTTCTATACATAATTTTGAACTATTTCTTGCTGCTTTTGAGCTTTTCTGTGTGGTTTTTATATATATATACATTAATTAAACCTTGCAGATGTAAAGTTTCTTTCCAATTGAAGAAAGGCATTTGTTTTGTTCTGCTTGAAAATGTATTGTTACAGGATGATCAAATATTTCCAAAATATCTTTGAACACCTTCTGATACAATAAATTTCTCAAAGAAACTCTTTTCTGAAGTTATATATATATATATACACACACACACATACACAAAGTCTTAACAAATCAATAAAACTTTGGTGCATAATTTCCTATTTGGGTGATAAAGCATTAATTTTTTAATTGCTTTTCAGTAGTCAACACATGTTTCTTCTGCATAAATGTGATCCTACTGAGGAATCAAGTTCTCTTGGTGAGGCTGGGAGGTTTAAGTGAGTAAACTCCTGGGAAGAGATGTTCTGGACCTAGAGGGTATTTTGTCTCTGCTGCTGACTGCAGACTTGAGGATGTACTTTGGAAAACACAGAGCCGAGAAGGGAGACACTACAGAAATTATTCCTGGCCAGGATGCTCGTTCTGTGGGGGAGACCTGGTAATTGCATTACTTAGTGTGATCACTGCAGTACAAAGAAAATATCTGTCATCCTTCTTGCCTAGTCTACAAAACCATCCTTGGATGAGGAAAGAAAGAATTGGGAGAAAAAAATGTTCTGTAACACAGGGATCACACCCAGACACCCATTAGCATCTACCAGTGCCTAGAGCACCAGCTGAAGAAACTGGAGCACATGTTCTGGAAGCTCTGGATTCAACTCCGCACTCAGTACAGGAAGACTCAACGAGGACCCATTTTCCACAATGGGAATATTTCATCAGCTGACCTGGAACAATTAATTGCCATGCGTCACCACTGCTGTTGGCATGGAAATGGAAGGTCTAACCTTGTGTTAAGCTGTCAGCACCCTGAAATTACTGCTCTGACTTTTCTATGACTCAGCAACTGCAAGACGAGAACTCCATGTTCTCCAGCAGAAACACATCCCAGTGTTGTCATGCAAGCAGATACCAGCCCCTAATCTCTGGTAAACAAAATCCCTCCCTCCTACAACTGCAGCACTTAGAGGCAGGCGCTGCTGGGTTTCAATGGGCAGGGTTTGCACGGGTGTGGGTGTCATTCAAGGAGATTCATCTCTTCCCCCATGGAAGAGCTGAGTTGTAGGTGTGCAGAAGACAGTCTGGTGTGCAGCTGCAAGGAGCCCAGCAGCACCAAGAGCCAGCCAGAAAGGCTTTGCCCATCCTTCCGCTGCACTGTGAGCAGGGCAGAAAAGCTGGTGATAAATTAGGGCTGTTCTCCAGAAACGATGCTGTTGGAGAGTGAGTCACCTGCCCGAGTACAAGAACAGCTTCTCCCAACAGTTTGTTTGCCTGCATCACAGGGAGACCAGAAAGACCCCACAACTGCAGAGCAGTAAGAAAAAATGAGGGAAGCCTGCAGGTCTTGAAGCACAGAGCTTCTGGTTTAAGTTCCATGATTTCAAGAACATCCTGCTAATGTGCCTCTATCGCACCTGAGTCAGCTTCTGTTCTTGACCTCAGGAAGAAAGTAAACTGCCTTGAGGCATGGATCTCCAAGGATCCTGTGACTCTGGTGCTCTTTTTGTCCAGCATCTCAGCAACGCCTGCTGTAACCACCTCATGATACTGTTTTCTCCATGCAGCCTTGCTCCCTGAATCTCCTATTGCTGTACTAAGAGAAAGGAGTAGGATGAAGTAGTGCTGCAGCACTTCCTACACTGGCATTCTGGGACCACTTCATTTTTGCTTCCCAGGGCCCTGAGTCAGAATATTTGCTGCTCTGATCATAGCTGGTGGAAGAAAGAGGCCATCCCAGGGGTCTCTTCTCCCTTTAACAAACTGCTCCACAGGAGCAGGGTTTTTCCTCAGTGGAAACCCATTAGCACACAAACATAAGTTCTCATTGCCCTACAGGGAGAGCAGAGATTGCTAACAAGGATCTTTTTTCGTGCCTCTCAGTAGTCATCAACAACCTGCTCAAGTTTTTTTAATATAAAATTATGCCAGTGTATACAAACAAAAACATGAAAAGAAAGTCTGCTTCTTTTCTCTTACCCGCTCATTCTTTTGCATACATATAGGAAGTGTCTCCTTATCTGTAATTTAATTGGCTTGTCTGTTTATTCCAAAAGAAATGAATAACAGGAATCAAGAGCTCTGCTCTCCAGCCTGTTGGCTTGTTTAGCAGCGGGTGGGTCAAGCCTGAGCAGCAGCTGCTGCAGCTCCCTGTGTGAAGGGATGTTTGTCTGCGTCCCTGCCTGCACAACCTGCACTGAGGGGATGGCTGGGGAGAGGCAGGAACGCACAAACACATTCCCTGCGGGAGCAACCAATCCATGTGGTGCGCTGTGTGAAGAGGGATAAAAGCCTCGGCAGGACACCCTGGTTGAACAGAGGACTTATCCTGTCAAATGCAAACCTCAGGAATCAGGGCGAGCCCCCTCCTCATATTGAAAGGACTTTGCTTCTTGTTATCCAGTCCTTTTCTTTTAATGGATAGGGAGCAGGATGTACTACCCTGGCAGGATGGCAGTGTCTAGGAAGGGAATCTCCTTCCACACATAAGTAAGCCCTTTTATTTGGGCTGTGTCATGTCCATGACCACTCCATCACTTACACGCAGGAAGCGGAGTGCTTCAAGTTTCCTTTTGCTTTTCCTGCAAAACCCCTCTGAGGACTCCCCTTCCCTGTTAAATACGGGATGTCACTTTTCCTGACGGTGACCACGTGCCAAGCTACCACAACAAAAATATCCGTCTATCAGCTGAGACACTGAAAGTACACGAGTCATGGGCTTCACCTCTGCCTGAGGAAGGCTAGGAACCAGTGTGCCTTAGGACCTGACAGCTCACAGGATACATATCCTGGATGTGCTTGTGCCAGGGTTTTCCCAAGACCTCAGCCAGCTGGGAACAGATGGAAGGGGCAGTCAATGCCAAGCTGTTTTTAAAATCTGCCTCCTGTGTGGGTTCCTAAGTAAGAGCAGAGAAGAGAAGGAAGATCTGGTCTGCCTCTGGGGACCAATTTCTCAGAAGTTGTTCAGAACGGTTCTTACCTCTCATAGAGATAAACGGACCTGTCTGATTCACTCAGTTGCAGTTTTACACAAAAGTTTTACACTGAATATGGTGGGTGCCATCCACAGGTGGCAGCAGGTCGAGCAAGGTGAGAGTCTGGATGCAAAGATATAAACAGTGTGAATGCTTAAGTATCTTCCACAGTGCAGAGGTGGAGCTACAAAAGAGGAGTTACTCAGTGAGGCCCAAAACCTATTCGGGTCTGATGTAACTTCTGCATTCGTCCATCAGAAGATTTCCGCAGGAAGTCATGCAAATGAAAAAGGATTTGATAATTAATTATTTCAGAGTTTGCTTGTTCACTTCTCCTTCCCCTTCTCTCTGTCTTTCCCTGTCATGTCTCCGCCTCACTGAGCTAATACATGTTTCATGACTGAAATACATCCTCTCCGAAAATATTCCACTGAAATATTCATTAACAACAGTTTTAATTATTTGCTCAGTGCTTAATGACTTCATGGCAGCTACTCTGCCAGAGGCCTAAAACAACTGTCTGCCTTGGTAACCAGCACTTTCCCATTGTTGCCTTCTTCTCCCTCTCTGTGTCTCACTTTTTTTAAACTGTAAGTACTCAGGGACAGGCTCAAGCATTTTTCTTAATATTTCCAAGGTCTTTGATTTGTAGAGCTCCTAGGAAAACAGGGACCCTTTTCCTGGACAAGTGCTGGTGGCAGTAAAAGAGACACAGGTGTTATCAAGAGCATCCTAGTGACATGAAGTTAAGTGTCCACACTTCTCTCTTCCACTGGAAAACAGCAGAAGGCCCCAGCACTTTTTGGAACAGGATGCAAATGTTATTAGTGTGACCCTCTGAGGCCTTCTGATGCCTTTCAGTATAGAGAGGTAGTTCTCACAGTGGCAAGGATGCCAACCTCAAAAACAGTCTAAGATAAAGATATATTACACTTGTCCTTATATTTCTATCTCCCTCTACAGAAAAGCTGTCTGCTGCTGGAGGAGGTATTTCCTTGTTGCATAAGTAGAGTTACTCCTGCTCATTCGGAGTGACCTCTTGGTTTCTCGAGCCAACAGCAGCATCATAAGTAAAACGTGCAGAGATAGGAATTCACTCTCCCAGGGCACAGCTCTGCCACTCCTGATGGCAGTGGTACTGCAGGACGCTGTCCCTGACTCCCCCAGCAAACGTCTCGGTGTTATTTCAAACCTGCTGCTGAGACAGATTTGAGACATGCTCTGTGATGTCTGCATGCTGGGGGCTGAAGAAAAGTATCCACTTGATGATACCCTTTCAGGGAATGTCAGCAACTATGTCCCACAGGCAAGCACCAGACAGAAGGAAGGCCTTCGAACGTCCAGAGACATCCGGGATGATGAGGAAGGAGTGAAGTTCCAGGAAAGGGGAGGTTTTCAAGCCAGAAGGCCTCCTGACATTCCTGGGAGGTTGTGTGGAACAGCCACAACTGCTGGTGATTTTGGCAGCCCTGGGCAGCAGGACAGATTGCCAGTGGTATGCACTGAAGCTCTGTGTGGGAGTCCAGAGTGGGCTGGATGTGGTGCTTCATCTCTTCTCTGTGCTGTCTCCCCTCTTGGGCAGGACTGCAGATTGAAACTTCCTTCTCCAGCTCAGTATTAGGCAACATGCCAAAGGACACTGGGAAGGGGAAAGGGGATAATAAGGAGAAACATAACAGGCCCTGCTGCAACGAAGAGTATAGAATAAAGAGTTGGAGAACTCAAGCAGCAATCTTTGGTGGCCTTTAACTTCTCTGGAATTTGAAATTTATTGTCATTTGTATGTTTTATTCAAAAATCTCCTCTTGGCAAGTTCCACAGAATGTGAAGGTCTTCACAACACAGAGTGGGCTGGCAAGGGTCCTTAGATTCGGAAAAGCATTGAGAACTTGGTCGGCTCTGACTTTTACCCCGTTCTACAGCAACCTTCCCAAACCCATGAGAATGTCAGCACTGAGCCTTTCTCTGCAGCTCCAGGGGCCAGCAGCAGATGTGTTATCCTGCCCTTGCCTTGATCCTGATTAACTGACCTATGTTTTGAGCCAAATAATTTTTGTGAAGAACTGGAAAAACTGCAAGAGCAATTGAAGAAGTGGCACTGTTCCTGCCAGCGTCAGCTGATCCCCGTGCAGAGCGGAGGTGGCATTCGTGTTTTGCAAATGGGCCTGAGCTGCAGCTCTTCTCACTGCTAAGCTTCTTCTGAAACTTTCTGCAACAGCTTTTTTACACCCACTCACGCAGAGAATGACACGCTCCCAGGGCTGCATGGGGAACCTAGCAACACTTATCTGCTAGAAAGACACAGCAGTAGCAACAGCAGCCAGATCCGAGGCACCTCTCAGTGCCTGCACCAGCTCTCCTCCCCACCTTTCACTTAACAACTGCAAGAACGCTTTCACGCCTTGTCAGGGGTCTTGCTTCAAAGAACATGATCAGTCTTTTGCACCCATCACCTTGGAGTGCAATCTCAGGGGCAAAGCAAGACCTCAGGTCACACCGGGGGCCAAGGACAGCTTTGGGTCCCCCCAGCCCCAGCCTTGAGCCTGGGTAACCTGCTCTTCCTGTGGTTGGTGTTCCATCATAAATGGGTGCAAACGAAGCTCTTCAGAGCAAGGACACTTGGGGACGAGGCACAACTACATCTGGGAGAGGATACAGGTGTGGTAAAGCACCAGCCTAACCTGCACCGGGGTTTGTCCATGTCCTTAGTGTGCAGTGGCATAGAGAGACTTTCTCAAGTTCCTCCCACGAACACAGAGGTGAGGACATCCTCCCACAGCAGACAAAGGGAGAGGCAGGACCAATGTGCACCAACTCTTTTCAGAGGTCTGGAAAAGTGTGGCTCAAAAAACATCCTAGAATTCCCCCTTGTGGTCCCTTCTGGGGGACTGCAAAAGTGGGATATCCTTGTGGAATAAAAAAAAATAGCAAGAAGTTTGAGGAAGAGGATAGGAAGGCAGACTTTGGATTTGTAGCAGATGTTACAGACCTTGGTGAGACAGACCTGAGGTGGTCCAAGGACAGAACACCTCCACACATGTTTGTTTCTGTGGCTCCGTTTTATGAAACAAAATCCGGTGTTCACACTACTTTGTTGGTACTGAAGTAAGGATTGACTGTAGTATTCTCATCACAGATGTCTTGCTACGGATCCTTGAAAATCTCATCTCTGAAGCTGCCGGGCTTAGAGGAGAGATCACTCTTTGGAATCCAAAAAAGCTGAAGATCACTGTTTGCTCCATTAGCAGTACTGCTGCTCCTCAGCAAGTCTGAGGCTGGTAAAATGAGCTCGCATAACATGAAAGAACGGACACTTGAAGGGACAGTACTTCATCAGTGGGAAAAATACCCTGGGAAGTGTAAAAAGGCTAGGAAAGTACACTAAGCTATTTCCCCTAAACAGCCTTCTAGTCTTCAAGGAAGGTTGCCATGGAAAAAGGACGATTTAGAGATCTCAAATCCCTTTTGTTTGTTTTGTTACTTTGTTCATTCCTTTGTGCAGTGACGATCTCAGCAGAACCATCAGGCTGGCTGACATAGTCAGTGACAGATCTTAAATATTAATATACAGATCTGCCTTCTGTAATTTGGAGCAACCTTCCAGATAGAGGTGCTCCGAAGGCAGCTGTTTGCTTGCATGATCTGGTTGAAGAGGATGTCAAAACGATGTGCAGGATCCAGAATTGGCAAAAGAGGGTGATTAAAATAGCTGTGACTGCTGGCAGAGCACGGACTAAAAGTGCTCCTGTTCTAAGTGGATAAGTTTCAAAGGAGGAAATAGCTGTCAGCTGACATAGATATAGAGCCCCAGCATCCTAGGAATACAGAACCCAGGGGGAATTTTTCACAGTCCTTTCTTCACCAGTAAACTTGCAAGGCAGAATCTGAGATTTACAGAAACAAGCAGCAGGGCCTGGCTCGGAATTTTCTCTCCATGTGTTTTATGTTTGTTTGCCTGTATTATGACATTTGACAGAACAGGACAGCTCCCTGTGAAAATTTTCTTGGGGATGTGTAAAATTGTTCTGAGAAAAGAGAAATATTTTCGTTCCAATTCTCTGCTGTACTGTGGCTCAAAGGCAGCTCCATCAGGATGCTCCATGGCCAGGAAGCTCCAGGATGCTCCTGCAGGGCCTCCTACCACCACTAAAGAACACAAATAAAAACCAGAGTAGCAATTCTGTATGGAGACATGGAGTCCTTTAGCTGCAAACTTAGGTGTTCTTTTGTTTTGCTTTGACTCGTGCATAATTATTGAGGTGTTGTTGTTAGGTTGAAGTTCTTTTTTTGCAGGGAAGGAGAAAAAAAGGGCACATTCTGCTTTTGGACCAGCTGTCAAACCCTTTTTGATGGTTGGAAATGTATCAACACAGCCTCTTAGAATGAATTTGTAACTGTTCTTAGATATTCACTTTAGGTTTACTGAGTATTAAGTCTTCTTCCTGCTGGAGGAGACTACTGATTATTTTCAGAGTATAGGGGGGTTAATAGAATAAAGCACAAAATAACTAAATATCAGTCTAAAAATACACAGACTTGATCCCTGCAATCCTAAAAAGCAGTAGGGTCACCATCTAGGAAACCCACCAAAATATTACAAACATGACATCAGACCAAGTGAACACAAACACAATACAAATTGCTGTGACAGAGATTTCATGACACTTCACCAGTCGAAGGACAAAAAAGTTGCACGAAGAAGTGAGAAATCATACAAAACAGACATTATACCTAAAAGCAAATGAAGCATACAACGTTTCATGGATATCAAGAATAATTCAGAAGGAACCAGCCTGGAGTCTTGATCTGTCCCATTACTCAGAAACAAAGTATAGACCTTAAGTAGAAAATTAAATCCTAGAGCCTTAAATGCACCCATTTATGGGAAATGGAGACCTCTTATCTCATAATGCAGGTTTTCCAGAGCTGCTAAATTATTTCTAATCATCTGTCCCACCTCTTTCCCATTTCTTCATAAAAAGCATAGAAATGTCAGAACTGGAATTTGATCCTAAGGAAAATTTTTGAAGTCTGGATAGACCTCTTAGGTTGAAAAATGAGTTGTTTTTTTTTTTTCTCCTCTTGAAGGAAAAACTAATGATGGGAGAAGAGAGGCACCAGATATTTGCTGCCAACACTTCTCTGGTCTTTGAAGAAATGAGCTACTTTTCAGGCCTACTCACCTGCCTTTGTGACTCGAAAGAATGTTGGCATTACATTTTCTAATAAAGTTGGCTAGGAGACACAGACAGGACAGTACTCACCAACCCCAAGATCAGTAAATAGGATCATTGGGAAAAGACTGCAAATACACCAGGTATCAAAGTCACCAGTAAACTAATTTAAGAAGGAGATTGATGGTTGCTGTGTGAAATTAAAAATTACTATGTTTTTTTTTCCCCACTGAAATTAGTCACAAAGAACAGGCGTGTTAATAAATCAGTTCTGGTGCATAGCAAAGAGGCATAAGGATAAGTAATTAAAGGCTTGTAGACGTCTTCATCTGCGTCTATAAAAGCTACAAAGCCATTCCTGGCTGTTCATCTAAACTTTTTGCCCATCTCTGTCCAGGTGAAGTGATATTGCATTTCATCCTCTTTACCTCTAGCAAGTTTTTTCTAAAATCGAACCCATCTCACTGGACTGAGGGTGTTTTAGTCATCCTGAAGTGCATGTGGAGAAGAATATAAATACTTCTTGCCTTTCCCATGCTTGGAGAGCATTCTTGAATTTCTCCCTGTTCAACTCTTCTCCAGCCTTTCCCCTGCTCTGCTCTGCAGCATCGAGGAGCCTTAGCTGCCCTTCAGACATTGAATTTAATGATCCTGGTAACTGTGCCACACAATAGAAGTGTAGGCAAAAGAAAGAAGGAAGAGTTGGCACAGGCAGAGATGTATTGTGCTGAATTTTACGTCAGGACCAGAAGGCTTTTTATTACATGATTTTCTTCTTTACAGCTCCCAGCAGAGCAGCAAGTGCAGAGATTAGACTGTAAACCCATATAGTGCAGTCTGTATAAATCACAAATATAAAGCCACGTAATATTCCCTCATGGTGAACCAGCACCAGCAGCCCTGTCAAAGCCAGGGGGAGCCCGTTATTGCTTTTGGTGGCATGTCTCTGTTTGCAGAGATAAGAGAAGAATGAAGAGGGGGCACAGCTAGTGGAAGGGACCAAGGGTACCGGGCATTCCCAATACAAGACCAACATATCCCAAATATAAGGAGACTTACTCAAGAAATTTTAGTTGACCAAAAGAAGGGGCAAGATAAGGGTGAGAATGAGGCCACGACAAAATGGTTTTAATAACTTGAGATCTTTATTCCTAGCTGGGATTTTTCACAAGGAATGAGACCCCTGCTCCTAACTGTACAAAAATGCTCCTTCTGCATACATCCTGACACTCGAGGAAGCAGATTCAATGGCTGTGAAAGATGCTGTTTGAAGATGTTTCACTAGGAAAGAAAAAACTATTTTGTGAACTAATGAGCAGCCCTGGCAGCTGAAATGATCAGTGGCACATAATTTCATGTCAAGAGACATTTGCGTCCTGAGAGCCATATTAATGGAGTCCAACTGGGTGTTGATGTGGTTATCTTCTGCTGGTAGGTATAGCGATCTCATTTTCCACAGGCAGGCAGGCTGCACGCTAATGATCCTTCCTTGCAGGGGCTCAGAGGCAGCAAGATCTCTCAGAGATCCCTGTCACAGACAGCTAATTGGGGAAGTCAGGGAATCCACGTGGAGGGGGAGCAGCTGTCCCAGTCCCTTCTGCTCCAGAGGGAAGGATTAGTCCATGCCCACAAGCTGCTGAGGCCACAGTGAAAATGTTCCTGGGACCTGAGCAGGCACACGTCATCGGAGATGGATTAGGTTTTCACGTGTTGCCCTGTGGATAACGATTTCCAGTGGGTTCTCACGATGTTAGAGAACACATGTGCCATAAAACAAGTTGAAAAAGTAGCTGTCCAAGTGCTGCTGTTTGCTTATGCAAAGCTACACTGCCAGCTCTGACAGAACTGCTCTCAGGACAGCCAGAGCACGTAGGGTTTTCAGTCAGCAGCGACAGCAGAGACGCCACAACAGCAGTAATGAATGTGCAAGGAGAGGCAGAGAGGATGGCTGCTTGTATGTGACTGCAGCTCCTGAGAAGTCACTGATGTGTGTCCCTCAGCCTTTTCTTAGCGGTTTTGGGGTCGGAGTATGCTAGGTTCTGTAAAAGGGTGTGATAACAGACCCTTTCTCTTCCACCAGCTTTTGTTCTAAGGCCTGCCTTTCATGCTCTGGATTTCCAGCAGATCACTTTTATTTCCAGCAACTGTATTTTTTACCCTTCAACCTGATGTCCCCAGTCATAGCTATCACCCATCAGGGATGCTCTAGGGCTTTATTGTTCACAGTGACTCATGAAAGCCATTAGCTCTGAAAAGTAACCCACTAAATATAAAAGGAAATCAGCAAAACAACACATGACAAAGCAATTGTGAGCAGTGATGTAAGCCTTACGTGGTGCTACGTGGCATAGAATTAATTCACTTTGACTTCATAGGCTCTGCTTTCAGACCCAGGGTGATGTACAAAAATGACTAAAGAATTTTTCAGTATTCCCCACTCTTTAAGAGGACACTGTGTCTGTCTCTAGCATAGTTTTCCTGTTTACCATTCTGAATAAGAACATGGTGGTGACAGACAGATGAACAAGATGAACTTAAAAGTCTTTGCCATGTGTAGTGTCTATGATTTCATGAGTCATTCAGTCAGAAAAAGAGGTGATGAAACATTTGAATGGAGCTAAAAAGACGTGACATCATGGTTCTCTTTCCTTTCTTTGGAATTAGTAGTAAATTAAATTAAGGTCAGCCATTTATCATTTACAAAAAAACCCTTTAATTTGCTTTCTACAAAATACATGCCCCCTCTCTCTTAAAACAATTCACTAGAGAAAAGTGAGAGGCTTTCTCCTGCATATGCAAAGCAGAACAACGTAGTCTTTGAGCAACTTATAGAACTTCCATCACCAAAAACAAATCAGCAATATCTCCACCACAGCTACATCCAAACACCAACTAAAATACTTAACTGCAGTCTTTAGCAGCAATTCTTGTTCTGGCTGCTTAACTGAGCATCCCTTCCATCTGGGTTGGCTGAAATGCCCTGGTGAGATTCCCTTAGCATGGCTGTTTATGCCTTTCAGAGTACTGCTGTCTCTGGCTTGTTTCCTCTTTAAGGCGAGAAGTCAGGATTTTACTTGACACATCGTAACTCACAGTGGCACAGTTTTACAGGATTCACCAAAGGGGCCTAGAGCTGATTAAAGGGCTCCCTATGATTTGGGATGGTTTCATGCACAAGGTTCAAGCCCCCTCACAGCAGGTCTCCCTTTTTTCCATTTTGAGTTTTCTCCTCTCTTTTCTCCTAAAACAGACTCCATGATTCTGCTATGTATGTGGTGAAAAGAATAAATAAAAAGTCACCTTACCAGAGTTTACAAATGGTGGTATTTTTATATTTTACCATTGATCCTCAGGTTGAAAATTGCTAGGAAGAATGATCTTACTTGACACAATAAGAATCACAATATCTGAAGCTTTGAAACAAGGTTGATTGAGGAAAAACTGCTCAAGTTTTGACAGAACAAAGTGGAATATGGTTAGAATAAGAGACAATGCCCTTGGGATTTAAATATGGATTTTAACTGTGAGGAGATACTGAACATGCTGGGAAACAAGAAATTTGTGCTCTCAACTATATAGAGAGAGCTACTGAATGTCACAGGATAACATGGTCTGCATCACATTTAACAAAGTGAACCTTTCAAATATGTGTCACATCCTGCGGACACATCAGGAAAGGCCCAGGTGATGCTCAGATCAGTCTAACTGAGACCGGGTGAACACGCTGAATCTTTAGCACAGATAATTTGGACAGTCTTGGGACCAACATTGTGACAAGGTCCCATGAGGTGACAGAAGTTCTTGCTTTACAATAGCTTCTGTGTAAACCAGGGCTCCTAATTAATTGCTTAATTAGTTACAGTCTGTAGAAGCCTGCTCAGAACAATGCCATCTGTGCGACAAGGTCAAGGAATGAGGACACTTTCGGAACAATGACTGAGTGTGGTGTCTTGAATCAAATTCAGAAATCTCAGGCTGGGACAGTTACCACTTAAATTAGTACAAAGTCCTGTGTGTTTCTGGATCAAATCCCACTTCTTGGGTTATCACACCTGTGAGGATTTGGAGTGTGCTCTCTGCGATAATCAGCCCAAGGACCACCGCCAGCTTTTGCAGCACATCCTTGTCAGAGCAAAGGGAAGTGCTGGGAGAAGCTACTTGGTTTGGATCTGTGGAGAATGAGTTCTCCACAGTTCCTTCTACAGATTCCTCATCTGATGAATGAGCCACAAAAAGTCCAAATCCAAGCCAGACAAGGCTCTCTGAACACAACCAGGAAGAAAAATTGCCTTTCTTGCTCCCGCCACTACATTTCTACCCCTCCTGCTAGAGACAGCAGTTGTAAGTAGAGGTCCCTGGTGGTGATACACCTCATAATTCTGGGACAGACAGAAACATCCAATGACCACCACTGGGAGCGGGAATTCCAGGTAACATCTGGTTAGAATTGCATTCTTTCCCCTGGGTTTAATTATGATGGCAGGATGAAGAACAGGGTCTAGCAGGGACAAGCCCATCTTTCCCAGAACATGCTGTTAAGACCTCTTCTTTTGCCTCTGGTCTTGCCTGTCCTCTTGGAGGAAGCTGAGTCCTCCTGCAGGCGTGTGGACTGGCAGGAGCAACCCTGACTCTTCCACACTACGTAGAAATAGTGCAAGAAATGGCAATAATGCAACATGTGGAAATGTCATTGATAACTCCTTGCTCATCACAACCCAAAATGAATGTATTTAACACCAAACCGGCAAGGGAGGAAGATTTTCCCAACGTGAAAAAGTTGATGTTTTTTTCACCGTAAGCAGATAAAATCATAGACTGGTTTTATTTCCAAGAGTAACAGTTTTATTACCAACATGACGAAAACGTCTTGATAGGTATATTTGAATGTCTGAATGCAAACTGCACAGATGAAGGTAGATCTTCGTCCATTTCTTTTTAGCTGGTTCTTGTAGTTTGTCACAAAATAAAGATATAAAAATTTGATCTCTCCTTCTGCTGGGAAGTCAGTCAATTCTATGAAGAATTACCATTGTCTGGGAGGCATCTTTGGGTGCCTAGCTCACTAGATTCAAATCTTCAGAGAGTTACTCTGCAGCCTGTTTGAAAGAGATGTGCAGATTGAAATCAGAAGTGATCAATTTCCTTTGCTGTGCATTCAAACAAAGTAGTAATTCAGAAGCCCTCACCAAAAGAGATGCTGAGAGATAGCAAGCTGTATATTCAAGATTAGAATATAGCCCTGAGTCTCTGGTACATGATGTTAATCTTTGATAAGAATATAAAAACTCTGAGTATGTTGCAGACTGATAAAATGTTAACCTTAAGCCTCGAAAACATTCTCATCCATTTACTGCTGCATACATTGAACTTCAAGTGAGGGGGCCTCCTTTCACTAATCTTGTTTTTTAAAGGGTGCTGCCACAGCATGAGATGAAAGAAAGGTCTGTTCTATAAACAGCACCCAATGAACTGCTCTACGTGAACACTCTGTTCTCCTTGCCACAGCAGACTTCAAAGCAGATCATTCACCACCTTGCATGCGAAGACCTTCAGCACATCACAAAGCATCCAAAACCTTTTGGCCTTCCTGACAATGGAAGCAGACATTGGGATGGCCAGAAGGAAAGGGACCATGTTCCATTCCCAGACCTGCAAAGAGGTCTCTTCTTTTTTTTCTCATGCCTCTTTCAGCAGAGCAAACATTGGGAGGTGCAAAATAATGTGCCCTGTTTCTGCCCTCAGACTGTGAACATGCTCCTTCTGTTTCTTCTCCTGAAATATAATCTTTCCTGGAAAATCTACCTTTGCAGATGCAAAAGAATGAAGTATTTAGCTGAGATAAGTGAGGATTACTAACAAAAGCCCCTCCATATTCCTGACAAGAAGTCCATTTCCATAATCCTACTAACAGCATCTCTGCTTTCTAAAATTAAAAACAAAAGCAAAACACTAAAACCCCACTGCCTAAGACTAAAAAGTTCTTTAAACTTAGTCAGAATTGCTTAAATGTCAGGAAGACTGAACTCCTGATCAACTCTGTGGAAGATTTATTGCCCTATTCTTCAGATGCCTACACCACACAGGCCTCTGAGTGAATTTGTGAATACTCCAGACACTTCCAGCTTAGTGGCAGCTGTGAACTGAAACAATCCTCACATTCTCATAAAACTGTGACATAACGAGTCAATAGCAAAGCAACAGAAAGTTACAGCAGGATGAAGAGGGTGCCCTCCTGGCATCAGGATATTTTATACCTTTGCAGTATGACTATATTGACATGTCTCCGGGGCTGTGTCTGGCTCAGCAAAATGTGTGAGGCATAAATAACTGGCAAAGAAAAATTCATGTACAATACTTGCTGTTGTGTGGGATGTTCTTGAAAATAAAAAAATCCCTCATCTCCTCGAACACTTCAAGTTGGTCTCTCTCCTATCTCAAAACTTCCTTGTAATTAAACACCTCCATAATGAATTAAACTCTCCAGGGAATGTTATTTGCCAGCTACTTTTTCAATTATTTAAAATTAGCTTAAGGGCTAAAGCAATCAGGTCATTCATTAATTTAATTCCTTTTTGTAGCTGTACTTCGTGACTTGGAAATGAAACTACAAGATCAAAAGGACAAAGAGGAATGAAGAGGAAATTATAAAAGAAAATTATAAAGTTCCCTGGCCCATGACCTCACCCAGGACGCAGAGTCTCTGCTGGTACACAACACACTCTAAATGGCCATTTCTTGTGCAGACAAACACTCCTCCGGAGACGTCTACCCAAAGGGAGAAGTTGGCAGGAGCAACGTCTATGCACACGCAAAGCACTGGCTGGCAGCCAGCTCCCACTTGGAAAGATGAGAATTGGAGACGCTGGTAATTCATCAGCCCCACTTCAGAGCGGCTACCTTTGTCTGCGGAACTGCCTGGGGGAAGAGGGGAAGAGATCCTCTTTTACCCAATCCAGGATGAAGCTTTCCTCTCTTCTCTCAAAGGAGCAGAAGTTGCAAACTTCTTGAATGTATTAAACCACACCATAAGCTTTTTGCAGAGGCAAAGGATGTCACCCAAAAGCCCCTAATCAGGGTCCAGGGTCATCTATTTCTGAGCCGCTTTTCCAAGCACAGGAAAGCCACCACTCTCACATGGTGACATTTGTACCTGGCTCCTTCAGCAGGCAGCTTCTTCTCTGTGTCATGGCTGGGAAGAGAAGCCTTGCTATTTTATTCTCCTCTGCCTGGCAAATCTGTCACCTGCCTGATGGGAGAAAAGGGAGGAGTGTGGGCTGGCAGCCAGCAGTGACCTTCTGGAAGAAGTCCACAGCCTGGTGACCTCCCAGGAGCAGGGCTCTCATGTGAGGACAGTGGCCACACCATCAGCCCTGTACCATCTCAGTAAGACAGCGGCACAGAGTTCTTCTAGGACAACTTCTGCCAAAAAAGACTTTTGCTGCTCCTTGTGTGAAGCAACTCTTCTTAACCTATTTTCACTCATTCCTAGCACAAATGGGTTTAATTGTTTTACACATCACCTTTTGGAGCAGAAAAAGTACAACACTTCAGAAGGGTAAAAGGGCATCTGGATGTGCCTGTACTCACATGCACAGAGCTGGATAAAGAACTCAGGGACTTGCTTTCTGAGTGAGCAGCACAGAGAGCTCAAACCTTTGTGTGACAATCAGCAGAGATTGGGCTGGGCAGCCCCAGAATATGCCCAGCACCCTTTACCCAATCTGTGTGACTCAAAGCAACAGCCCTGCTTAAGCAAAAGAACTGTGTGACTTGGTATCTGGTCCAAGACAGCAAAAAAAGGCCTTTTATTTCCATTAAAGCTCATCATCTTTGGACAGTTCTTTTGTCCAAGCATTACTTCGACCAAGAGATAATGCAGTGTTGAAAAATCTCTTGAAAATTAAAAAGCCTCCTGTCTGCTTTGCTAGCATTGCTTCAGCAATGCTGACCAGCATATCCTGCAAGTATAGATCTTGGCATGTCACTGCCAAGCAAAGAAAAATACCACATTTTCTGTTTTTCTTTTGCCTTTTCTTCTTTGATATAAGAGGTTGCTGCATCTCCTGTACACACACTCCTGGCTGCACATCAAGCTCTTTATAATAGACTATATTCATTTTTTTGATAAAGTGGGACAGAGAGGAAAAAAAGCAGGCTGGATGGATAAGAGCATGGTATCACCAGCCAGTCTGGTGGAGTGCAGCACATCATACTGCTGTACCCTCTCATGTTTTTTTCCCTGTTGATACGGGGACTATGAGCCACCTTTCTAACGAATAAACAGCAGATAACACCTGGCTGTTACTTCTCTGTCCTTCTCTTTTGAATGGGACTAGATGTCAAAAATGTATGCCAGAAAAGCAAGGACAGTGAAATCCACACATGTATGCTGAGCACTGAAACTCCGACAAAACTTAGAATTTATATTATCTGCTACCTTCCAGTGGGAAGGTATTGTTTCCTTCTTCTCTCCAATGACTACTGAAATATGTCAAAACACATATTTTTTCCAAAAGCCTCTGTGTCTGACAACTGGATGAAAAGTAACCAAATATTTCAGAAGTTATCATGAAGAAAGAAAAGCTACTGGTTTTTTTTTTCCGGTCATGTACGCCTTGTTTCCGTGTGAGAACTGTAGAAAATCCTTTACTCAGTGAGAAAACGCGAGCAAACAGTTAGAGAGCTTTGCATCCCTGCATCCCCCCGTGAGGGAGGTAATTACAGCAGGGAGTCAGCGCAGCAGACAGGAAGGGATTGCTCCCTTGCGCTCGGAGTGCAGTCTGTTGCCTGGCAGATCTCACTTGCTGCCAGGGAGGACGGAGAGTGTGGAGGCTACCTGAGAACCTAAGCATGTGGAGAAGTGTGCAAAGGGATTTTTTCAGGTGTGTGTCTAGGTCAGTGACACAGGCCCTTGGGGGATTCATGGGAGTTGGGTGGAGGTGCTGTGCACGCTCTTGTTTCTGCCTTTACGGGAGCAGGCACAAAGTGAAGCTCATTCATACCATCAAAAGCTCAGCTCTCTCATAATGAATTTCTGTTTACAGTAGGGAGGGAAATGTGTGACATGGTATTGCTCTCTTTCCTAAAAATAAAAGCAGGGAGAAAAAGAGGATTCATGCAAAAAGACCTTTCAAGATTGTTACCACCACCCCCCAGCCCAAGCAGAAAGCCTGACAGCCCCTGAGAAATCATCTGACAAGTTCAGTGGTAAACTTGACAAGACTAAAAAGATATATTTTTAAAGTTCTTTCTTTGATTTATGAGGCTTCACACTTGCCTACAATCTACAATGCTAAAAATATCTTTGGAAATAAAAACTGAGGAACTCGCAAGACTCCAGAGGGTGGAGATTTATGAAAAAATAAACATAATGAGGTGTATTTTTTGATCACGCACTGTGGAGGAGATTTTTTGGTGAAAGGCATAATTTACTTTTCCTTTTCCAAAGGTTTCCTTGCAAAATGCACAAAAACTCCTTTGATTGAGCTCTTCAGCGCTTGACTAATGAGACAATCCAAAAAATGGCAAGCCTAAAAACTCACATGCCCCATTCTGGAGAAGCAAATGTGAGAGAAGACGGGACACAGGGTCCCATCCTGAGACTGGAGCTGAGAGGAGCACAGGACTGGGCAGCTACAGGAAGTCGGGGCAAGTCTCTTGTGGGAAGGAAAACACAAATAAAACCAGAAGGAAATAACTGAACAAGTAGACAACACGGTGATGGCCTCAAGGCTCTCTGTTTTTCTAGGGGAAGATGAAAAGCAACAAGTCTCAGCATTGCTTGGGATAAGATCACCAGGTGACATCCTGCTTGGAAAACTGGATATCTCAATGGGAAAAAATCATTTTGTACTTTCATACAGTGCGTTTCTGAATCCACTGCTTCTCCCTGCTGGCTCACCTGTGGATGCACATCTTCATTTCCACCACAGAGGCAGACCCACTTCCACCACAACAGCTGCACCCCTCGACACGGAGGCTCTGCAAGAAGCCCCAGGTCAGCAGCACATTGGCAAGAGCCTTGGTGCTGACAGTAAGTCCCACACAGAGCAGAAATGTCACCTTCAGGTAAAGCTTGGCTTTCATGGAGAACAAACCCCCCAAAATTCAATCATTCTGTTGGTAAAGAGCACCTCTGCTGTCTTACAGCATCCAACCTTGTGTAATCGTTTCGCAGCACGACACAGCCGAATGTGTCATAATTGTGCTGGCAGATGATGCAGGAATAAACATAGCACCTATGCCTTTGGAATGAGCTGTACTGTAGATACATCATCTGCAAACAAAGGCTTCATCTTCAAATGTATCCCACACCTAGAGCAGACCAGATTTTTTTTAAAAAATTCACTGCCGGTACTGTATACTGCATCAAAGAATCCATCCCCCATCTCTGAATTTCCTATGTGTTACAATTTATTCCCAGATGGCCTTTTTGGTAGAACTGCTCAGGAGACTTTAGAAAACACAAAGTTTTCAAGAGCTCAAGCAACTGCAAAAAAAGAGGTTTGAACATGAATACCAAGAGTTGATCTTTAGATATACTACTGATTTTTGATAAAGAAGGGGGAATGTTAGACTATTCTTTTGAATAAACAAGTGATCTCAGATGTTATCCAGGAGTTTAGGTTGAACAACCAATATAAATAGAAATCACATATATGGTTTATGTGACAAAGTATGAGTTGATATCACTGTCAATATTAGCTTAGCAAGGTGCAGGGTTTTGATGGTTTGTACCAGCTATCTCAGCAAGTTCTCAGTCACAGGAGGTTTGGGCCTTAATGTTGGTTTCATTTTTACCCTAGGAAATGCCAGTTTGTTGGATGTGGGGTTTTGCAGAAGAACCACTTTTTCCACATGTTTTCTCAGGGCTGTGATGGACCTGCTGAGTGGGAAGGCAGGCAGAGAAAGGAGATCCCTGGGAACTCAGGGAGAGGACAGAAAGAGGTGTCTCTGCTGGACTGGAACAAGCTGGACCATCTTTCTACAAGGGATTTGAAAACTGAGTTTAGGCAGCCACATTCAGCTATTTTCCATCATGATACTAAATCAAAAACAACCCAAGTTTTCATTTTCAAATGCTGAAATCCTACAGCATAGTACCATAATTTTTCCCTTTATTCATGCCTTTTCCACCTTCTGTATTCTCCCATGGAAGTCAGAGGTTCCTACAGACTCATGCTGGCCACTGGGATCCATTCACAGCTGGATGCCCTGGCCTTTGTACACTGGTTCTCAGCACATTTAGCTTCTGAGACATATTGCTTTTAATATTAATTACATTGGGGGTTTTTGTTACTTATTGGACCGTGCTGTGCTTTCTTTGCTCAGATAAAACTAGCTCACAAACAATCAAAACTCAAACAATCAGAACTTGTTATTTTCCACTGGACAAACACTAATTGTCTCAGAGGCTTCCCAGTGCAAAGACAGACTGTACCTTTGAAGTAAAAAAAAAGTAGTTGTCTGTCTCTTTATGGTTTTGGTTTTTTTTATCTTGAAGAGTAGGACTCTTCAGATCTGAAGAGCCTGCTCTGGTTTGACAAATCAGCAGGGCTGGTAGATGTTTAGTGCAGGCAGATTAGAAGGACAGCTGAGAGGGTGAATGTGAAGGGTGCCGTGGACCAGAGACTGTAGTTTGTAACAGGCACTAGAGAGAAATATAATCAAATGTTTCCTCACAGTCACTGATGAGGCTGCCAGTGTGACGCCTTCTCTGTCACCTCACATTATCTGCCATGCTGGGAAGCTCAGTAACTACACTGCAGACACTTATGAAGACATACTTGTCGAAACAAATGATGGGCATGAGGTGATTGCAAGTTAAGCAATGTTAAGACTGTCTCATGAAGGAAACAAACCAAAACACAGTCACTTCTTTGGTAAAAAGATATTTACATATTAAAATTTGAAAGGAAGGACTGACTGAGCAATTTTTTCCGTGGGAAAGGAAATGGTTTCTGGAAAGCAAATTCACATCTGCAGAATGGAAATTATTTTTCTACTCCTGGAAGGATATTCTAAACTATCAGCTTGGGACAAGCAGATCTGTTTTCCCAATGGGAAAGCCAAGCGTTTGAGCTGTCAAGGGTGTTTTCTATTCAAAAGCCGTGTCCACAGAAGATTCTCAGCTGGACATATAACCTGGCATGGTACGTGACCATTGCCAACTAAAAGCTAAAATACTTTGTAGACGCCTCCCTCAGAAAAGTATCTCAAAAGGCAACCATCACCGCCACAGGGACATATCCAGGTGGGGAAGATGCCATCCTCCTGAACTACCTTCCACTGTCCTTGAGAATGTCTGGCAGGCGATGTTTTAACATTACCTCATGGGACAGGTAAAAGGCAGCAATTCCCAGTGGCCAGAAGCAGCAGAGCATGGAGAACACAGTGAGGCCAAGATGATCCCTTGGTGGCATCATCAGGAAGTTGTCTTCACTCTCGGTGTCACTTGAATAATCGCTCTGGAACAGCAAAGGAGAGAAACGTAGATGTGCTGGTTAATGACATTACTGCTTTTCCTCTGCCACGAGCCAATTCCCTGATCATTTGCCCATTTCTCTACTCCATCACAGCAGTGGCCAGCAGGTCTCCTCTTCCTCACCCACTGTGTCACAGACTCCATCACTGGTGCACGAGCTTGAAAGCAAGAAAAGACAAATGTAAAGATATCACTGCAGGGAGCTGAAAAGAGCCCATGAAAGGAAGGCGCTCTCTAGTCAGATGAACCAGGGTGAATATTTCCTTTCAAAAATAAAGGAGGAGAAGGAGAGGGGGGAAAACCCACAGTATTGCTGAAACCATCCCTGGAAATTGTGCACTCACCTGAACAGGTGAGATACAAAATCAAAAAATGCTTTTGATTTTCAGGTTTTTGCCTGAGTTGTGTGCTGGCATAGTATCTGTGGAGATCACCTCTCTGATATTTCAAATTGCCTTTTCTTTCATATAAAGATGAAATGGGGAAAAGATTCCTCAGTTAACTTTGGCCATGTGCTGAACCACAAAATTACCAGTTATGCTGCCTCCCAAAGGCCAAGTTGACCTGCCTATGAGTTACCAAGAGTGAGACAATAATTCTAATCATAAAGTCCTGTCCATGCAGACCAACTATGAACCAGAAGGATGAAAAAACAGTCAAAAATCCCAGAAAGAAATCCAACAGCAAGTGTTACCTCAACTCTTCCAGTTAAACACTCCTTTCTCCAAGCAAACCTTCCTTCCTAACATTCTCTCTTACAACAGGACACCTGATCCTGAGGTTACCAAAAAATATTCTCTATTCAGAACCCTCCAACACTGGGATAATTGCTAATTTGCCTACGTAGCTCTCTGTCTTCACTTGTTCCTGGATCTGCAAGAGTTGCACCCTGACACTGAAGAAACCGGACATTAGTGTTGTTGAGAAGTCAGAATTACATTCGCCAGTTAGAGTTCCCTTCCCTTCCCTTCCCTTCCCTTCCCTTCCCTTCCCTTCCCTTCCCTTCCCTTCCCTTCCCTTCCCTTCCCATCCCTTCCCAGTTCTTGGGCACCATTTCCCAAGTTTGTTGGAGAAATCAGGCATTGGAAGGCAGAATGCCACAGGAAAACATCTACACAGGAAGAAAGAAGAGAAAGCCAACTCCACTTGTAAGATGCAGTTAACATGCAGTTTCATCAAAGCCTTTAAGTGCCCGAGTAGATAATTTCTGATCAGAGGCAGCTCTTTCATTTGGTAGAAAAGCTGAAGTGACTGAAAGAAGAATAGAGGAAGAGCAGACACAAGGTGCAGATTTTTAACAGAGATGGTGATGACCACTTTTCTGCAGTTGTAATGGATTTTCTATTTAAAAAAGACTTTTCTTAAATTGAGGCTGGCTACCCCTAAAAGCTATGTGCTCTACCTCAACCAAGACATTACAATTGCTCTGCAGACAGCCTGCCAAGCACACTGGAGATGTCAGACCACAGGGTCTGCTCTGAACTACAGCTGCCAGCAACCTCTGATGGATATCCAGGAAACAGCCCTTTTCCTTTTTTCCTTCAAAGCAACCAATTCAGTAACGAGCACACACTGCATACAAAACTCATTCTTCATATGGCCCTGTGGGATCTGCCTTCAAATCCAGATGGTCCAGAGGTCTGGTTTTGACAAAGACCAACACAATGCTGCTCTAAGTTAATATGTGCTCTGTTTCCCTCTACGCAATGCCTGTTCCAGTAATGCAGTTAAACATGATGACCTGTTCTGACCAGCACTCTGCATCCTTCTGCTCTTCTGCAAGTGTTTTGAGTTCACCTCCGTGCAGCAGATGCCGAAGGCAGCAGCTGAATGGGGACTCTTCCACCAAAGGCTGTAGTTTATCACTGCTCTGCCTCCGAACACTCACTCATCCCTGAGCAGCATCTCGCTGATAATTTCTTGAGAGGTGATGTGTCTAAACCCTGTTATTTATTTAATTTTGCCTGTCTATTTATTTCTTTTTACAACTTCGAGTTTTGCAGTTGATTCCCTTTCAGTTTTAAAGGCATTTAAAAGATCCATAATCCCGTAACACTGACCTGCTGCAGCACCTCTCGTTTCCCCAACTCCCAGTCTAAAAATTGCCCTGTCAGTCAGGCAGCCAGCCTTGCAGAATGGGCTCACAGAGGTCTCTCCTTGCTTGGAAAACTTTTCACATGTAACTTTGCAATGCCAAAACGCAACAAGGGCAAAAAAACCCTGGATGTAGTTGCCCAAGCCTATTCTTCCTCCTTGAGCCCTGGATTTTGATCATCTCCCTTGTGATGTTTTCTAGACAACCACAGCCAGTCTGCCAGTAGCTCTTCAGGAACTGGCATCCAGCACATTGCCACTGGAACTGGATCACTGCAGACAGCAATCTACACTAAAACAAACTGGGGCGAGTGGTGTGACCCTTCGTGACTGTCCCCTTTTTGCTTCTGAGCTGACGCAGCAGTCTTCAGAAAGGGTGCCAAATATCCACCCTCTACAAATGACAGCATGCAGCTCATCCAGAGCTCCAGCCACTCACAGGCTGGATCCCAGAGACATCACTGCAGAGCTTCAGTCTGAAAACTCAGGGGAGTGATGATGAGAAAGGGAATTGCCATGGGCCTTGGCTACTATTAACAAGATTCACAGGAGGGCACTTGGACACTGCTGAAGGTGACTTCCCAGCCACGCTCCCTTCATCTGGAGCTGCTAATAGAGGTTAATATCTCTTGGCAGGGCTCAGTATCTCCAGACTTGAGTGGCTTCTCCTTCAAAGGAGAAAAATAAATCAAATGCAAAGTGTAATCACTCTTGTAATCTGTTAATAATGTGCCTTTGAAGGAACTCAAGAGATATAAAGCGTATCCTATGGATAAGATGACTCAGTGCCTGACTGCACCTGAGTGCCACACCTCTTAGGAGCTCATACGTGAGCACCACACCTCTTAGGAGCTCATACCTGAGCACCACACCTCTGACAGCACACCTGTGCTCTTCTAAGTGTATGTCATGGGACAAAACCATTGAAAATTACATTCCCATATTCTCAACACAGCCCTAGCTCAACACATGAGCTTGGGCCAGGTATTTATGGCACTGTTTTCTTCCATTTCCCAGGTGCAGTACAGAAAAAAATACTGTACACCCAGTTCAGAGGAGAGCTGTGATGGGTAGTGATTTCATCTGTAAAACCAAGCTGCGAGAGTCTTTGCCCATGTTGCAGAGCTCTCTGAAAAGGGAACTCTGCCATACCCAGCCCCTCAAGGGGTGTTCAAACACACTTTCTGGACACCTGCTCCCAGGGAAGGCTGAGGACATAGCCCAGTGCAGGACCACAGGCTGGAAGCATTGACAGAAAGTGTGCATGATGTCATGGGGCTTGATGGGCATAAATCTCCTCAGGACCTTCTCTTCATGTTGCAGAAAAAATGTGCCAGGAGGTGCTTGGGAATGTTGAGAAGAGTGGTTGGATAGAACAGGATCCAAATTCTATCTCTACAATTTCATGCTCAAGTCTGAAGGATGAGTTTTCACAACAGTATCCAGCAATTTCTAGGGGGAAAAAAAAAAGAAATGTATACCTTGAAAGCACTACATTTCTTTTCTTCTTTCACTCCCAGAACATTCTATTTATTTTGCATTTAGAGATTGTTGCAGACATTACTGGATGCTGGGAAAAAGTAAGAGGGTTTTAAGAGAGAGCTCCAAGGTATTCTTTTATGCGACGTATATGAATAATTTAATTTGCTGCCATGAATAGCTTGGGTTTCTCTAAATAAGCAATCTACCTAGTGGCTAGGAGGGAAACTAGCAGGAGTATAATATGACAAATGCTATTTTTGGATAAAAGATGGCACATGAACTCTAACAGGAGGGTATTTCATCTTGTAACTCATTTCATATTTCACTGCCGCCACATTTGACAAGTTGTCTATTAGTTGCAGTGTAAAGAACTCATAAGATATTTATAAATTTTTGAGAGATACCTAAATAGGGAATCATTTGATTTCAGGGACGGGCATGGAAGAGAGAAGTTTAAAGCCCTGACAGAATGTGCAGCCTTCTGTTTTCATGCCTGGTAATTGCTGGAGCAAAGCAGGGCTCTTTATGCTAATGAGAGCTGTTTCTGTGATGTGTCTCCCTCCAGACAATTATGATTTTCTTAGGCAGACTGAACAACACTCCACCAGGACCTGAGAAGCACTGCTAGTAAAAAATTCCAACAAATAAGTTGGTTAAATGCTGCTGCAGGGTACGACCCATGATTAGGATGTCTCCTGCTCCTCTGCTGCATCTCCCATGTTCTTCAGAGTCCCCAGGCTTGGGAAGGCAAGAAGTCTGTCTCCTTCTCTGCAACTTGTCCTAGACATGTTGAGCTGGATAGACCCATCCTGAGGAGGATGACAGCAAACAGAGTAGCAAACCCTGCAGCTTGGCTTGATCAATTCTTCAAACCAAAACCAAATTGATCAAAATGGCTGTGTTTTTTCAGAACCTTTCTCTACTGCAAAGTTTTCTGCCAGAGAACAGCAACCTTTCTGGTTATCAAGAGCCCAACTCTTTTCAAAAAGACAATCATGTCAGAAGCAGTATGACCTGCAATAAAACTATTTTCTGCATGTGTCCCTCCTGAAAGTATTGCACTGAGGTGAGGGGACACTCCAAAGGGATGAGATAATTTTTTTGGCGTTTCTAAGGAATTAAACATCCAGGCAGCCATTCTGTTACAAGGCAGGCAGTACCAGGGAGACATGGGGGAAGAGCAATGACTCACAACCCCATGGCTGATGTGTCTTCCAGAAGGCATTTTACAGAGATGTCCAAGCTGGGACTCCACTTGCCTTGCACTGGCACATGGAGAACAGGAGGAAACCCTCAGTTTTCAAGAGAAGAGAGCTCTTCTGCACAAAGCTCCCCTCTTTGCCAGTGTTTCAAAAAAGGGGCTAGTTTTATAGAGTTCTGTCCCAGAAAGAAGTGCCAAAGCAGACATGTTACAACAATAAACAAGAACTGAGCCCTGGTCTGCTCTGACACGCAGCAGCTTCCATGCCTTGATGAGTTGTGGTTTGACAGTCAACGTGACAAGATACACAGCAACATCCTGTGCCTCCCTCAGTGGCAGACTCAAACCCTTTAGGACTCTCACAGTGGGGTAGCAAAATTTGCACCTCTGTTGTGTCACCCTCTTCCGCTGTTCTCCTTCTAACTTCTGCTCCCAGTCCCAGTACTCACTCTTTCCATGCCATCTATTAGTAACCTAAAAAAAGCATTTGCTTCTTGTCAGTAACTGGTATGGGAAAAATTCTTTCTAGTGGGACATACCTGTCCTGTGTGATTCAGGTGCTGTTTTTGTGTAGTTAACAACCTGGCATGGTTCATCACCTAATCAGTGACTGCTTGTCCTTAAATAAGGTTCTTCCATTCCCAGAGTCTCCGCACATGAAGTTAGGTCTCTAATGAAGCTGTTCTAGCCTAGCCCAGGAGGCCCTCATGCATCTGGCCACCCAGACACAGCCTCTGTCCACACGTGAACCAGAAGAGCACAATACAGCAGACACCTTTTTTTCTTGTCTGGTGCTGTCAAATTCATCTCTCCTCTCCCACCGATCCTTCTGCATGACCAGCTGCATCTGCAGAATTTGGACCTTCCTGGAATGGAAGCTACTTGCCATGCTGAGTTACTTCTTGCTGAAAACAGCTGCTCAGCAGGTTGATCCTTCGGGGTCATGGAAAAGTTCACGGAAAAGTGTGAAAATCACAGTGCTGCACAGGGTTGGTCAGGGAGCACAGCAACGCAGACAGATCCTGGGCTCAAAGCAGAGGCTTCTAGCAACGCAAGTGTTTCCAGCTAACCAGGTCCTTACCCAAACCTTGCCCTGTTTCCTCCTCCCTTACTTAATTTCCTAGTGGAGAAAAAATTTTGATGGAGACAAAAATGCTTGGGTGGTGTGTACTTTGTGAATGTCTTCTTGTTCTGAGCAGTTTGTACACAGAGGTCAAGATGGTTGTCCATACACCTCTGTGTTTGCTAGCACAGTATCACTCCAAAGGGTCTATTGAGACAGGGAATCTGTGGTTCCAGATGCACTGTAACCATTTAAGAACTGCCACGTTTGACCTCAGGAGGCTACAGTCCAGAGAAGTAGATCAGAAAGAAGAAGGAGCCAGGGAAAAGGATGTACACACTGTCAGAGCATGTAACCAAAATTCACTGTCTCATTTCTCCCCTTAAGATCAGGGACGGAAGAAGTTCTACAGCTGGTTTTTAAGACACAAATGTTCTCTGTGAAAAGCTGATCAAGTTCCTCCAGCACCACTTTGAAGAGGTTTTTTTCCTTATGCTGCTCATTTTCCCAGCCTTTTTTTATCTCGTTCTCCAAAAGTTTGCTTAAGAATGTCTTCTTGACTTGAATTGACAAGAGGGAGACTTTTTGTGCTGCCTGAATGTCAGGCCAGATGTGTCAATAACACCATGTGTGCTGCAGTCACTTGTGTCACTGCTGCACGAGAGAAACTCGGGCAAAAAGACAGCAACCAGGAATTTTGTTTTGATTAAGGAAATTATACTTCCCACGGTCAATTCTGAAATTCTGTGGAAAGGTGTGATTTGAGCTAATACTCTCACATGCTTCAGAGAGAAGATTTCTGTCTCCCTGTGGAGGCACTGAATACTGCATTAATGCCATGCACTGGGAAAAACACTTCCCTCTTCCCACCTTATCAATACAGAGAGAAAAGAGAATAAAAGGGAAGTCAGGCTCTTGCTGGATTTCCCCTGTGCTGATCACAGGGTGAGACACTGGTATTACAGGAGGTGAAAACAGAAATTTTAGGGCTTGTTAGGTTGCAGTCCCAGCTGAAAATGACAGCAACAGAGAAGCATGACCAGTGTCCATATCTCAGCTGGGACATTCATGTTTGAAGGTATGGCTTTGCTCTAGACAGCCAGAGGGTCTTTGCTAGGTTAGGAGTCTCTGACCAATGGTGGAGGAAGTTTACAGATCAGCAGCATTATGTTCATCCTCCATTCCCACAAACACTGCCAAATACAAATCCCTGCCACATTTGGGCATCTGGTTAAAATAAAAAAAAATGCCTCATTTAAGAAAGAATGAAGTTGATTTCCACTGTCTTCCCTGTTATTTCACAGTGAGCAATCAATGAAGCAGGGGACTCCAGAAGAAAATACTGTATTTGGGTCTAAAGAAGTGTTTCGCTACATCAGAAAAATATCATTTATTTCAGAGACATGGATTCACTGCAGCTTGAAACCCAAAGACTTCTGTTTCTGCATTCACTCAGAGACAGAAATGTTTTATGTCTGAGCCAGTAATTTAAAACATTCTGCTCAAGTCAGGGGAAGGCAAGAGATGATGTTGGCCTGTTGAGTAAGACGGGGTCCATGCAGATAGACAGATACTCCCAGCCCCAACCTTACACAGCATTTAAGATCGTGGGTCTTCTTCTGTTTCTGACCAGCCCCTTCAGAAGCAGAAGGGAAATGCTGATCTCCATTTGGGCCAGTGGGAATTTTGCCATTGGTATCCACAGATCTGGGACTTTACCCAACAAATAAAGATGAGTGATCATTCATTGTCCTAGTTGGAGGAGAAAGTGATACAGCCGACCTGAAAAGCAGCTGATCTCCTGCTGTTCAGCTCTAGGAGGTTGTACACTTAATTTCAAACACGCCGCCCTCCTCCCAGCCTTCCCCACATATCCCAAGTGACGTCTGACCTCTAGTTCCTGGAAATCCTCCTCTTCCTCCACCTCGTAGGAGAGGGTGTGGATCTTGATGTCATCCGTGGAGAGGTCGATGAATTTGCTGTCGGGGTACTCCAGGCTGTCTTTGGTGGGCGAGCGCTCCTCAATGAAGGTCGTCTCACAGCACTCCGAGCCCAGGCTGTCGCCCCATGAGCGCAGCACATTCTCGGAGTAGAGGATGATGTTGGGCCTGTAGTGAGACTCCACCGTCTGCTGCAGCATGCTGGGGTCCAGGAGCTGCTGCACGGGGTCACTCCTGCCGTTCTCCGGCCGTCTCGGAGAGGACAGGCTGCCCGCTCTGTGGCTCTGGTACTGAGGGGTGGGGTACACGGAGACCAGACCATCTCGGCTCTCTGCCACTAAGTTCCTCGTGTTAATTAAACCATTCCTTTTCCCAGCCTCAGTGATCTTACTGTGCATCAGCACACTGTTCTGCTCAACCAAGCCATCCATACTGGGAGGTGTCCGAGGCAGTGGGACCGGTGGCCTTATTTTGCTGTGCCTTAGAGTTCACGCTGGGTGAGTGGCTCCCATTTTCCTGATGAAGAAAGGAAACAGAAACAAAGGTGAGGACAACAACAATGAATTGAGGGACTCAAGTCAGCTTATCTTCCATATAGTCTCGAGAGAAAACAGAGCCCCACACATGTGCACATCCTGACTTGGTTTTCCAAATACATCCCCGCTCAGAGAGGCAAAGAACACCTGCCCCACATCCACAGGGTGGATGATGAGGTGAAATGTCTTGGTAGTGATGGACTCCATCAGAGAATGTCTTTAATGTCTGCTCCAGCCTCCCACGGTACACAACTGTGATCCTGGGGACAATGTCCCTTTCCTCTCAACATTTTTGAAAAGAGAAGGGGGAAAAAAAAAAACAGACTAAAACCAAAAAAAATTCTCCTAAAAGAACCATTTTCAGTTCTCAGAAATCTGCAATTGCAAAAGATGGGCAGGCACTGTGTTCACCTGTCGATGTCTACAGCCACCCTTTGCCCTTGGCAAGTACTTTACTACCCTTTAAAAACCCATTTTTCCAGCCCAAACACATTCTCACCAGGCTGCTCATTTTTCTCAGGTGTAGAGGAAGGAAAATGCCTTTTAAAATACTGATGTATTGGCCAAGCATCAATAAGTTCAGAGGTTTGTTTCTAGGCATGACCATAGAAATTACAGACATGCTAGTTGCTTCAAAGTTCTTCATATTAGATCCCCTAAGACCAAATTATTAATGTAGGATTACCTGTCCCCATTGTGCTGACTGGAGGAAACCCAGAATGAAATACACAAACACATAAACATATGTAATTTTTTTCTCAATGCTTTCTATTTCCCTTTTATGGCAGACAACCTCTAACAAAGCAATGTCTAGAAAAAGCCCAGTATTATTTCCTCTTAACTCCAGACTTCAAATACTTTCAGTCTCTCTTTTGGATGCAAGAAGCATCTAAACCACTGCTAAGAGCTGTTCTAATAGTACCAATTAAGCAAGAAACTTTTTTAACATACTAGATGGCTTAACCCAGTGTGCTGCCATGTTTACATTTGCAGCATTTGGTTTAACATGCAGAAGCCCCATTTTATTGTGTTGCCAAATAGTTCAGTGCTTCTCTTAAGTGAACCAGCAGGAAAGCTACAGAGAAGAAAATCCACTACGGTGGGATCCCATGGAAGTTACATGTGCAATCCAGGTAGCAGGAGCATTAAGCTGGGCCTCCAGATGCTTGAGCACAAACCTTCCACTTCTTCCTCCCACCTCCCCCAAAGAAATAAAATTAAAGTTCATCCCCACAGGCAGAAGATGAGAAACATCCATCAACTAAAGAGTAAGTTCTCCGACTTGGCTCAGTTTCTCCCGAATGGGCTGGGAAAATGTAAAAGGTCCTCCGATGTGTGACATCAGCCATCAACCCTGCTGAAGCCAGAGAGACTTCACCCAGAAACTTCAAACCCTCTTGCAAACATTCTTATGCCTGCCACCTGTCAAGCAAACTGAAATGGTCAGGAGGAATATGCCACAGATGTAGCAGAAACTGGAGGAAGATTCACAAATCAAAAAAGTGCCCTCTCAGAGAAATATATGAAGAGGTCAACAATTTGTCACTGCATCAATGGCTGGAAAACTTGGGTAAAGCCTTGCACCTCCCTGTGGTCACATCATTCCAATAAAGTCTGGCATTAAGCAGCACTCAGGAAAATGCCATTTTAGGGCAGTTTTATTGCATGCCTTAGACCTGCGTTGTTTCTCAGTCCAACCATGGATCTAAACATCTACATGACAGGTGCTTACCTTCTGTGCATTTAAACCAGTCTTGTAAACCAATATTGCAGATTCTGAGTGACACTTTCCCCTTGGTAATGGGCAAAAAGTGGGAAAAAACATCTAAAATGAGGCAAGGATAAGACAGGGAGCGTCCTTCCCTCACAGAGCTCCTCCAATAATAGGGATAATCCACTGCTCAGGACATCCTCCCTGGAGTCCCACATAGCAGTGCAGCCAGCACGCCTCAGGGAAGGTCAGCAGGGAGATGTGGATGGCAGCATACAATCAAGGAAAATGGTTTAACCCTAGGTGCATTTCAATCTGTAGCTGGCTGCCTGCCTTACCAGAGCCTGACCCAATGTTCTTGGCCCTGCAAGGGTATTGCTTAATGGGAAGAGGCTGATGAGACTCAGGCCTTTTCAGTATAATATATTAAAAAGGAAAAAAAAGAGAAAGAAATAATTACATTAGTATTACTCCTGAAATGGAATCCCCCAGGTTGAGATGGAGGTGTGACAGAGAGTGGCACACGGCCACCAGTGATGCTTAGGGGCAAAAGGCAGCTGTGCTGCTGCAGTGGCTCAGAGCCTTTGTCCTGCCTGCACGGACCCCTTGGACGTGGATCCAGTCACTCCACTTTCACTAGGGGCTTTCATGGACATGACCTGGGCCAGGTTCCCATTAGCCTGTGACTCACAGGCAGGTTCTAAAATTAAGATTGCTCCACTTTCCAGTTTCCCTGCAGCCCAGAATCCCCGGAGGGCAGTGCCAGACCAGGTAACCTCTGACAGACCACGTGAGGAAACTGGAGGGTACCTTCTCTGCAGGGAGCCGACATTCAAAGCAGAAAAAAGCTCTCATTACCTAAGACCACAGTGAGGTTTCACAATGATGTTGACAGGAAAATTATATTCATCAGAGGTCTTAAAATAAGAAAGCTTTTCAGTCTGCTCCAAGATGCAGAGTTAATCTTAATTGGTTGGATTCAGGTTTCTTCTGTCTTTGCACTGTTTTAAGTGTCCCACAAATCACTGACTGGTACTGAGGCCAATGAGAAATAATTCTGCATTTTCACACTTGAGATTGGAACCAGAAGGAAAAGCCAAGTTCGAGTTATTAACAGATAGATATATATAATCAATATATCAACCTTCAATCTAATGTTTACCTTGGGGTTAGACATTTTTACCCCAGTCTACTGTAAAAAAAGTGAGTCTATTAATTATTTTAACCTTCACTCTTTCCATTTTCTTGGATTCCCCCCTCCTCCTTTCTTATTTTAATAAGAAGCTGCAAGCAGTGCCAAGATCTTTAGTCTGCAATGCTGTGGTTTATTAAGCTATCACTCGTGTTACAGCAGAGCCCAGCTACAATGAGGAGCTGCAATGAGAGCTATGCTCTGCTGGGTGTTCTGCAGCCTCCTGCTATGATGACAGTGCCTGACAAACTAATTAAGCAGAGGGTGTGAGACAGAGAAATGCCAGCTGTAGGGAGGGCAAGGAGGGAACAGCTAAATGCTGTGCCCCAGGTTCTAGCAGACAAAAAGCAGAAGCCAACTCTGTTACTGCCCACCATCCCAAAACTCCTGTGCTCTCCTGGTACCTGGCAGGATGTTGTTTTCCTCCTCTCTCCGTGGGACTTTGCACAGCTTAAGGGTACTTCAGCCTTCTGGAGACCCTTGCCAGCCACCCAAAGTCCTGTGCGAATGAGTAGTTCCAAAACTCTGAATTCAAACCCCCTGACTTCTGACCAAGCCATGCAGTTAAAACATTGGGCTATGGCTGAAAAACCCTGGCCATCTCCTCACGGCAGACCAGAAGGACATTTATTCACACAGACCAAGCATCACCAGCCCAGCAGACTGGTTTATTGGCAAGAAAACTGGAAGATGAAGGCAAGTGAGGCTGAAGGCAGAGTCCCCATCTGCTGTCAAAGCCTAAGGCTGTACCCTCTGCCATTCCCTGCAGATCTGGCAGGTCATCAGCCAGGAAAAAAGGCTCAAAAACCCATCTGGTTCTGCATGGAGGTACTGGATATCAGCAGAAATCTTTTCCCCATGAAGACTGTCAAGCACAGCAAAAAGCTGCCCAAGGAGATTTCACGGTCTCCATCCTTGGAGGTTTTGAAGACCCAACTGAACGAAGCTCTGAGGAACGTGGTGTGATCCCAGAGTTGACTTTTCTTTGAGCATGAAATAGAACTGGAGACCTCCTAAGACTCCTTTGTCTTGATTATCCTATGATTTGAATCTCTCTGAGCCTTACAGATTGCCACCTATCTCCCATGCTCCCCAAAAGACATGCAGTGCTCCCAAATCCCTCAGTCATTCTAAATCACCAGAATGGCAAGAAGGGGCAATAGTGACCTTTTATGCCACCAGCAGAAACTGATTCAGCCTCAGGATTATCAGATTCAACAAAATGCCCCTGGGTTTGAAGCTGCTTTCCCCTCTGCCAGCACAGAGAAAGCAGAGGGCAGAAAGCTCTCTTGAGGAGCAGATAAGACCCACATCACGAAAGGAAATTGCAGATTTCCTGGAATGAGCTTTCAGGTAAGAGGGAGTTCCCAAAGTACACTGCAATAGGCTTCGGCATGGTTTGAGGTATTGCAGACATTCAGAAACTGCAACACCAAATACAGACTTTTTGCATGAGAGAAATCACAGGCAATGTATGGATCTGGAGTGCTGATTACAAAGTGAAATATTTAACAAAATGAAGGGAAAAAAACCCTTTCCCACTTGTATTTTTCTTCTTTGATTTAGCTGGGCTTGTTGAAGTAGGTTTTGTTTTAAGGGAATGCTATATTTCAGCAGCTGGAATTCCTTTTGCCCTATTAAGTAAACTACAGGGAGTTTCATGAGGAAGTGCAACTAACTCACACTGGGAAAATTAGGAATGCATGCATTAGTGATAGCTAAATGTTTCATTGCTAACAGTGGAATTAAAAAGACCTCCATGCTATTTTAGTATTACCAATATGTAGCAAATCCACTGTGAGATGTGGTCTGTCCTCCTAAAAAAAAGGAACTTGGAGTATGGTGAAATGCCCAAGGTCATGTCAAGACAGAGGAAATAAGATCCAGGTCTCTTGATTGCCTGTGCAGAGATATATGGTAAAACAATTGCCATCTGCATATCTGCCTGAATAATTGATTGCTTAATTCAGTGTCTGAACCAAAGAATAGAGTGGGGAAGAAAGGAAGAATTACCTTGCGTTGACCTAAAATATACTAATGTTATTCCTGCAACAAAGTATTTCCTTTTGAGCAGATGGAAGCATTTTGCCTGAGCTAAAATGAAATGTAATGTTTCGTTTATTTATTCTTAATCTAACAAGCTGACTTTTAATTCACTATGCCTCAAGTTGCCTCCAATAAAAGAAAAATAAAGACACATTCAGACTTTTCTAGCAATCCTCCTTCACAACTTAAATTTTTCAGCCTTAATTCTTAGTGGGGTTCAGTCTGAACTCACAACTCTTTTCATTCACTGCACCTTCCAGATAATAAATAACTGGCCTGACTAACAGCATCTTGCTGTGGTGTAAATAAATCCGGCTGTTGTGGAAGGCACCAGTGTAAAAACACCTTGACACCTGTACCACTTCTGGCAATTACTCTGCAGAGTGAAATCACTCAGAAAGTCTGACTGTGTTTTTTCTGCTGTGTTTTTAAGAGGCTCCCCAGTACTGCAGACCGGGACCATCATACAACCCCAAATGCGTCCATCATCACCTGTGAGCTCCCCACACCCATTTCAAACTGGGGAGATTGAGCCATGAGGAGAGATTGTTACTTTAAGAGCTTCCAAAAGAACCCTGAGAGTGTTTCCCAGGAATACCAACATCACAGCATCACCTGGCCCTCTTGGTCTGCCTGCTGGCTGAATCCTGTGCCTCCTCTTGGACCTAAAATCCCTGTTTAACTGCATTTGTGACCAGGCTGGCCCACAGACAGGAACCCACAAATGTGGATCCAGGACTGGCCCTACTAACTCCAGTCTCATTCCTGATGGGCAGCCAAGTCCCCAGAGAGCCCAGTTCTTGCACGCGCCCTGCTCATCCGGCTCTGCTCGCCTTCCCACACTGCATGCAGGAAGCAAAGCAGGACAAGACACTGCCTCACATTTGCTCTGCATGTAAACCCCCAGTGCTGTGCTCCAGCCTGGGACTTGAGGTATTCCTGAAGCACAGATGGAAAATAAAGAGATGACAGAACAGGAAGACAGCGTGGTGGCACAGACTTGGTGCAAAATGGAAGTTTCTGTAACTCCTGCCCCAAGCAAAGCACCCTAGGGATGTAAGTCACTTTGCTAGAAAAACACTGTAAAATTGCTAGAGTCAGTTCATCTGGGAAAAGATGATTAGAGTAAACAGATGCTTCTGGGGCCATAAAATCAGCTGTGTTCCATAAGACTTAGAAAAATTGCAGAGCCAGGAGTATACCGTGGGACAAAAGCTTTACAGAGTAAGTGATTTAGCCATGGCGAGAGTGGTAGCTGGAGGCAGACAGGGCAGGCAGGGAAAAATGAAGCAGTAGCATCAGTGGGGCATAGTTTGACCTTTACAGACCTTTCTTAACCCTACACTCACCCCTCCCTGCAGAAACAAGAATGGAAATGAATAATGCTGGTGCCCATTAGACTCGGGGCATGGTCTGAACATGAAGAAAAATCCTATTCCCTCTGTTCTCTGGGAAGAGAAGGAATATAGGACCTCAGGGACTTCTATATGGGAGGCACAGGCTTTGGGCTGGCAGCATACCCACAACACAACCTTACCTCCATGATCTTGTGAGCCACATGCAGCTGTAAGAAGGGAGATTGTTCTGTCCCAAAGAGCACAAGGATAGGAGCTGGAAGCCGGGTGGGTGACATGGGGACACCACCCGCTGGGAGAGGACTGGATAAGTCATTGCATATATAGCAGGCAGCTGCTGTGGAGATGTCCTGAAGCAGCACACTGAGCACAGCTGTCCTGCAGAACCTGGCACCAGGCTGGATGCCTTTCCTAGGTCCTTTCTCTAGAAGCTGAACTATCTGATTATGCCCCATCCCTGGAAGTTTTCAGGCTGGATGAGCCCTGAGCAACCCAAGCTAGTGGAATGTATCCCTATCCATGGCAAGGGGCTTGGAACTACATGGTCTTAATATCCCTTCCAACCCAAACCATTTTATAATTCTGTCCTTTTGCAAACACCATTTCAGGGTTCTTTGTTCTCCCTAGGGATTTTTAAGGTGTCTGAGCAGTCAATCAAAGCACACGAACCCCACCAAACCTCTGCTAGAATTATGCCAACTTGGTCTGAACAGTCAGTTCATTCTTCTCGTGCCTCAGTGAAGCCTCAAAGAGTAAGGACAGAAATACAGCACAGATTTGGATAGTTATTAGTAATTCAGGGAACTTTGCACATTCAGGTTTTATAGAGACACACATACAAATACACGTCCACAGGGATGCCAGGTACAAAACTGGCACTGCTAAAGGCATGCACGGACTCACACCACTCATGCACTGCACCACTGCTTCAAAATGCAGTCTTTGCTTATGCAGTGAAAACAACCAGTTTGCCACTCTTCTGATTTTACAGCATCAAATTCAAATCACAGAATCTTTTGATTCTTAGGTGCTACAGGTTAGACCAGCTCCATGTGAATCCTCAGGGTCGCAGGCATCTACATCTGAAGAGGAGCATTTTGCTGTGATCCCATTACTCAAAGTAGTTTCCAGCTTTTTGCCAGAGAAAGAGTGCTCAGAAACAATTGACATGATAGCTGGAGGATGTGTATTCAGACACTTACACACAGCCACTATTCATGTTTGTCAAAGCAAAGCCAACGAACATGCAGAGTATTTTTCTCCCGTGCGCACCTCTGCAGTTATTTTCCATTTTTTCCCCCAATTGCACCGTACAAACAATAACCTGCAAAAAAATCGAGTCTTCAAAGTGAAGATGAAAAAATTTGGACTCTTAATAACAACATATGTAATCTGCAATCTTAATAACCACATAGGCAGTACTAATACACTCTCCTGGAGTCATTTTAAAGCTGTCTGCAGAAATGAATTTGCAGCTGAAAGAAAGGAAGACAAAAAAACCTTATCCAACCACGTTGCACATTTTCTCTAATACTCTCCTCAGAAGCAAAAGCATTTTAAATCCTGAGAGCATCCTTTCCTCAAGTTAAATGTGTTGTGGTGGTGCCTGTGTACACCAGTACTGCATTACATCTGCATTTGTATAAGGAAGAGCCCTCCTCTGTGTGTGAGATTTATTCCAGAGTGTGTGGCACCAGTGGTGTGAGACATCTGCCTGCTCACTTAATGAGAGGAGACTTCATTTAATTCCTACAAATTAATTTATCCTACACACACTCTGGCCTGACCTGTAGTTACCAAAACTGCCAATAAAATGTCACCTTGTCAGGTAAAATCAGTCTTTGTCTTAGGAGCGAGGTAATTTGAAATTAATACAGACCATCTACATGCAGCTACTTCAAAGATGACAGTTAATTAACTATAATTAAAACTAAGTAATTTAAACACATTAATGTAGAAAAGTGTATTCTCTGTTCTGACTGCCTTTTAGAATTCACAGAAATCCCCCGCTACGTGCCAGTTAATGCATCATCTTGAGTTTAAGATCATCAAAGCATCTTTTAATTCTTGCTAATGCTCTGTTTATACCAGATTAATGTCTAATTAATTGTAATTTGAATATTTAATCTATCTGGAAAGTTTGGTTTGTTTGGCTTTTTTAAACTTCTTTCTCTTTCATTACACACAGAGGCTACAGCTTCCCTCCAGTGATTTTGAAGGCACAGCTCAACAGATTGCTCTCTGGAGCAACTCCTGCCACTCCTGCTCCATGTTCCATCCGGGAGGGGGTTAAACCCCACCACCACACCAGTCCCACACAAACCCTTGCACCTCTCCCTCTGCAGCACACTCCGGACTGGGGAGCGCTACCAATCCTGTTCCAGGAAGGCTTGAACTCCTGGAGTGTTCATTCCAGAAAGGTCTCAGTGCATTTGCCAGCCTCTTCCTACTGAAGAACTGACCCCTTGCGGGATGCTTTAGTGATACCCGGATAGCCCATCCCGAAGGACGTGGCAGGTACGGGGGACTTACCCAATGTCACCCCACCGCCACTGATAGCAGGGACCACTGCTGTCGCCTTGCCTCAACCATCCCTTTCTCCAACTTAGCTGTCACTGCTCTCACACTAGACGATGGGAAGGAAAAGAAATTCAGTCCGGCGCCTCTCCGGAGCAGGATAGCGAGGGGAACGGGCAACTGCGGCTGCCGGGAGCTCAGTATCTCCGCTGCCTGCCCCTACTCGGGCTCTGCCCCCGCTTACACCTGCACAACCCCTCTCCCCCTTCTCTGGGCTGGCAGGGCGAACGGGAGCTGGGAGGAAAAGCTGCTCTGCCACAGTGCACTTGATGGGATTCCTCATGGGGAAGAGGAGGGAAGGGAAAAGGAGAACCCCGCGCGCACTTTCCCTTCCGATGCTCCCAATCTCGCCGCGGCACTGGAAAAGCCTCTTCTTCCCCCAGAGCCCGGCGGGCAAGATCGGGCATGGCTAATTTGGGCTCTCCGCAAGGCATCGGGGAAGCACCTCTGCGGGCGGCCCCGCTCAGCCCCCGCGCTCCCCTGCGCTCCCCCCGGAGTCCCTCCGCCGCGGCGGCTGCGGGAGCCGCGGTGCCCCCGCCTCCACTCCGTGCTCCGGAGGATGCTCTGGAGGATGCTCCGGAGGATGCGGCGGAGCGGGTATTTGGTGCATCGCTGCCTGGAGGGGATCGGATAGGGTGGGCTGGGGGGTCACTCACCTCCCTGCAAGGTGACCCGCGGCGCGGTGCTCCCGCTGGCGCGGCCGGAGGGGCGGCTCAGCGCCCGGGCGCTCCGCCCGGCAGCATCCCCTCGGCGGGGGCGGCGACGGGGACCGGGCCCGGGGGCTGCACAGCGAGAGCGGAGACGGGGCTGCGCCGCCTGCACCGCCTCGGCGGCACTGTGGGCTCGGGAGGAGGAGGAGGAAAAGGAGGAGGAAAAGGAGGAGGGAGGGAGGGAGAGAGGGAGAGAGAGAGAGAGGCAGGCGGAGGGAGAGAGGCAGGAGAACGAGCCCTGCGCGGCAGCGCGGCCAACTTTCCTTCTGCAGCGCAGCAGGAACAGCCTCCCATCCCTCGGTGTGTAACCCCCGCCCCGGGTGAGTATGGCAAAACCCTCCCCTCTCTGACCCCTCTCTCCTCCTCCTTTTCCGCGTCTCTAGGCCTTTCCTCCCAGCCAGGTTTCCTCCGTTTCCCCGGCACACCGGAGCTCAGCGAACCTTGGCGGGCACCGCTCCTCTCGCCCCAGCCCGGCTGCCCCCACACCTTGCCCTGCCGCGGAGGGACCCCGGGACTGTTCCGCAGCCACAAGGGCACTGCCAGCACGGAGCTGGGGACAGCTCCCCAAGGCGATGGGCAAGCTCCAGCAGGTCTGGAGAACTTTAATTGTTTGTGTGTTTTATTTTTTAGCGTAATGATGAGCGCGCTGGGCTGCATCCCACGGCATTGAGGGCTGTTCCCTGCTTTCCTAATAATCCTGCGTAATAGGGGTAAGCAGTGTTCATTCACTCCTCTTTCCATTCCCAACAGGCCTGCCAACCAAGTCATTTGCCTAAAAGCTTCTCTGTCACCACTTCTTTCTAGATGCTTCAACATCCACGGTTCAAAATGCTGTTGGGAAATCACATGTCCCGTTTAGATCACTGCTTTCCTTTGCCTCTACAGGGAGAGAGACACGAGGACGTAAAGCCTTGGTGCATTTTCGTTGACTGCACCCCTCTGGGTTATGGCTTTTTTCTCTCACTGCTTGCTTATCATTTGTTATTCATACTCTCAAAATAAACCATGCCAAATCTTTCCTGAAGGAGAATGTTCAAGATTTAAAACACATGTTAACTAATTTGAGCCCACCTTAAGGTTTTTCTCCAGCCCTGTTTTCTGCTCGTCCACAGCATTTTATGGGTCTTCCAACCTCACTTTGTTTTTAGTATATCCTAGTGGTATTCACAGAAGATTTTTCTCTCCTTCTACATATCTGGTCCCTTGTTCATTCCTGAGTTGATCCAGACTGCAGGGAGGTTTTGTATCTTAGAGAAAGCAATTTCTTCCTTAATGTAATAGGCACTGGGAGACAATTCATACATAATCAGGAGAAAGAAATAGCCCCAAATTATGATCACCCTGATTGTCCAGAGTGTTTTTCACCTTTACTTTCTTGAGAACAGAAGTCTCTAAATCACATTCATTATGCCTTCACCAAGTAAGATTTTTAGGTCTTTCAATTCTCCTTGTACAGGGACACAACTTTAGGGGGGTTGGCTTGCAGCCAAAGGTATTTCAGCTCCTACAGAGAAAATTCATCAGTCATCACTGCTACTGATTGGAGATACCAGCTGGTTTGGATGGATGGTGAACTCCTGCTGAAATACATTTTTTAGTGACCAAATGTATTTGTGAAATAGGGGGAAATCCTAAAAGATTTGTTAGGATGTTTTAATTTTCTTTTTAAGAAAAAAATTCATTAGTGCAGAATGGACTGGAGAAGGGATTTCTGGATCATCAAGTCAAATTTTCTTGCTTCCAGGCAGTTTGTTTCCTTCTGACACTTCCAAAATATGGGTTTTTTTCCATGCTGTTATCAAAGCAAGGTTCAATGACACCAAGGAAGTAACAATTTTCTCTAACATTCTTCCTTTACCATTCTCCCTGCACCAAATTAAGCATATTCTTCCTTCAGTCTGGGAACACCATGGGACTTCGTGTCCATGAGGAAATCAGGCTTCATTTGGTTTACTTGAATTTTGCAGCAGAACTAAGAAAATGTAGAGGAGCAATCACAATCCGACAATGACATGGGTTGTAACCATTGCTACAGACCAGGACATACTTCTCACTTTTTTCTGGTCAGCCTCTTCTCTTGCCTAAAACCACCAAAGAATTTACCAACACTCTAACTAACTCATAATTAACTTGTGTTAATTATACCACTTCCCTATTCCACTACATTTGCCATAAATTTTCCTATTCCTTTTGCTGGAAAGCTGATGGCTGTGCCCGATTTGATTTTGGTACTTGCAGCTCACTGGCACCCTGCTGATTTTTGGAGAAAGTTCTTCAAATAGCAACAGAAAAGGGCTTGTGGTGGGGGCACGTGAACTGCAGCAGGTTCGTTTGTGATTTGGTGGTTTCTCTTCAGGTGCAGCAGCATCACTGAGAGTCCACTTCAATACCCAGTTGTGCAATGGATCCTTAATGCATTGTGCCAGCACATTTCACAGCTTCTCCTGGCAAGAAACTGGGGGGCTCATGCTATGTGTCTAGCCATGGTAACTAACCCTTTCTTTTTGTTTCTAAAGGTGCTTTCTCCACTGCTGATGGAGATGCACCTCAGCAGGAAAGCTTCTGTGCAGACAGAAGCACAAAGTGCTGCAGCAACAGGGAGCAGCACCAAGAGGTATTTGAAGGGGGCAAAGCTGGAGAGGAAGAAAAATCCACCTCCCTTGGGTCTGATGGCTGTGGGAGCCGGGCAGCCCATGACGGCTTGTGAGCCTCCATGGTCCTTCAGTTTCTGTCTGTAGGGAGCTAGGGATTTGGGAGCCACCGAGGCAGGATGTAAAAAGGAAATGCCACCTGGCAGCAGAAATGACCAGGGATGTACAAACAGCTTTTCTTACAAAATGGAGGTTTGTAGGAGTCAAGGAAGGGATGAGACTTTGCAGGCACATATCATTACGGCTTCAGGGAAATCATTTCACCACGAGTCGCTCTGACCAGGGCTGTTACAGGGCTAATGCTGACCCAACAGGTGGCCACTTCCTCCAGTGGAAGCACCCTAAGGAACAGCACCTGGCTGGGGAGTCACACACTCCTGATCTTTGCTCCCCTGGGTGCTCTGCACCACCTCAGCAGTCTGTCTGGGAGAGTCCTTGGTGACAGAGCTGCTCTGAAAGCCTCAGGGCCAAACCACGTGCGAACCAGCACAGCGTGGGAGCAGGAGAGGGAGTCCTGGTCTGGAAGCCACACATCCAGTCCTTCAGGAACAGAGCTTTGTGGCAGCCAGGAGGATTTCAGGAGAATCATTAGCCGGTACATCTGCTGATGTGCTAAAATGCTCATGGGAGCGTCACGTTACGCTGTGGTCCTCAGCTGTCCAAAATCAGAATGTAGGATATGATGCACGCTAGCTCACCACGAGTAAGAAAGTGGAAAGCCAGTGCCTTGTAAGGCATTCGTGGTCTGTAGGAAGAACAGCAGCACCACCTATCACCGGAGAGGGAAGGAGAGAAGATAGACAAAATGTTACTCCTCCTGCCTGTTCTCAGTACAAGACTGGAGCCCAGATTTTCTAGATCACCACAGAGAAACTTCCTTGTTCTAGCAGAAGAACCTGGCTTAAATCTTTCACTGCACTCCTTCTGCTTAAACTTCCTGTGGTGCACAGCTAGCAGAAGGAGATGGAGGGGATGGAAAGGGGAAGGTTTTGGAGGAGAAAGGCTGAGAGGTGGAATTTACAGTGATGATGAACCAGAATAACAATAATAACCTTCAGGTCTGCAATACCCAAAGAATTGTTCATTACTCAGAGGGTGCAACTAGGCCCTAGTATCCTGTGCTCCAAATTGTGCAGGGCTTTTGTCTTGTGGGTTCTGTCAGTCAAAAATCCTGGCACCAGAATTATTGGTATGGTCTGAACCATATGTAGCTTGATTATAATTCAGAGTGATGGAACAGAGCAATCAGGAAGTAGCCCAAAATCTGTAATTTCTTCTTGCCAAAGGCAAAAAGAATCTTTCCATGTAATTGGATCCAACCCCAAAGGCATAGCCAGGAGTGCTTTTAACTTTCTGAGAAAGAAAAATTGGTTCGCTAGAATGGCTGAGCTGTGTGGGTGCTGAGGTTCGTGTTGATTTGTTTGCTGGTAGTTCTGAAACCAGAATGAAAATGAGAATTTGGATTAAGCCAAGCTGAGCACGTTTATTTCTTATTCTGTATTCACAGCAAATCGACAAGCAAAAGATACAATTTTTTGGCTGAGTGAATGATGTAGCTTAGCTCAAGATCAAATGTTTCATTGCTTTGAACTCTTCTTTATAAACTGGATATGCATACTTACGTGCAACCGAGGAAAAGACCTAAACACAATCACAGTCTGCCTAATTAAACCAGGAGTGGCTGCTAGATACTATCTATCTGCCAGGAGGATGAAGGAGGTCTTTGCATCTGGTACTAAATTAATTTGGAAGGACTTGTTAGGAGAAGGGGGACAAGACTAATCTTTTATATATTTAAGTCTCTGGAAGGGGTTGTCTGTATTTCCTTTGCCTTAGACAAGTTGCTTGAATTCAGCCAAAGCAGCCCAGTTTCTCCTGTGTCCAGGAGCTGAGAGACTCAGAGGCTCAGAAAAAAACTGCACTGCTTTTATTTTGCCATCTGTGCCTTGCCTCACTGCATAGAGCTCTCGTGTTTGAACTTTTTGGGATTCTTCCAGGAAGCCTTACAGCAAGTTCTGGCACTAGTGCTTTCCTGTCCAAAAGGTGGCTCTTTGACCAGTATGGGCACCTCCAAGGGAGAGGGAACTGTGTCCTTTTTGTGCTGCCTTGCGCTGGCCTTTGGAGGTAGACAGGAAAGGCACAGGTTAGTGCTAATTGAGATGTGGCCATCTGTCAGACAGAAAACATGCCAAGGCCACCTTGTGACTTTTTTATAAAGAAAGGAACCAGCCATTGGTGAAATATTTAGGTGCTACAGACCTTGAATGGAGCCAGACAAACATCTGAGATGATAAAGGTTCCTCTTGGATGTGATTAAGGATCTCCTGAGTTACCTAGCATCTCACCTTAAATGACTTTTCATCGACAGTGAAACTGCTTTGTTGAAATCAGACACCTTTTTGGAGCTGAGTGCCATGAAATTTGACCCATTATGGATTGCTCAGGCACACAGTATGTAGGGACCTGTATACAAACATGGTAAGAGATAGACCTTTCCCCAAAAATCTGATACTTTAGGTAGCCAGGACAGTAAAAGTAGAGGTTGGAGGCACCTAGTCCTGTAGGGAATTTCAGACCTGGATTCATATCTGGGTATGCTGATGGGTTAAATTAATTGCTGATGGGTAAAGTTAAATTAAATGAATTGCAGATTGTCACATTAAGTTGGTTCACTCCCTGAAAGAAAGATTATTGGGCATGTGGAGAAGCCCTGGATCATCCAGGCAGTGCCAAGGGACTCAACACAAGTCATCCAGGGGAGATACAACTCCAGCAGGAGGATGCTGAGCTGAGCCTTCTGTGTGTGATTCCCACCTTGGCAATTATGATCTAAGGAGAATGCCAGGCTCTTTTCTTGCTGCCTGCAGCCTACACAGTGTGGGTGAAGCCCTATAGCTTAGAAGCCTCAACAGCAGCTGTGCACAAAGGACACGATGGCTTCCAAATTCTCCATCATCCTTTAGACTCAAACTAGACAGTGCCTGTCCTGTAACATTAGAAAAATGCCTTGGTGTTGGCAAAACCAAAAGAAAATGCCTTTTTCTTTCTTCACTAACAGGCTGTGAAAATAAAGAGGATTTCAGATTTCCATTTCCAGTCTCCTGCTGCATCTCCCCCAGTAAGGACACAGTCCCACTGCTCATCAGGATGCCTGACAAGAGCCTGCAGACCTGTTAAGGCATGGAGGCAGAGGACAGGGCCTGCCTTCAGTGTTGTCTACCTGGACAGACCATGGAAAACTGCTGGACACGACATTGAGAAGGTCCTGAACCTGAGAGAGAACAAGAGTGAGAAGCTGATGAAAGTAACAGACAGCTCTATGAGAAACAATCAGATTTCATGGGGGGGAGGAGAAAGATACTGATATGAAAACTTGTGGACAGGCAAAGCTGAGGAGACAGGCCTGAAGGACAGGACATCACGGTTTGTAAGTAGTGTAGCCGAGGAGAAATGGCTTGAATACTCTTTCGTGGCCCGACAACATTTCACTAGATCCACTAAAAGAATTAATCCATCTGGCTGAAAAATACCTAACTGCCAGGAATGCTCATTGAATTAACTGATTGAATTGCAGAGGGGAACATAAATTTATCTTTCTTATTAATTTCCCTATGCTTACCTGTCTTTTATGTATGATGAGTGGGTTTTGGTTTTTTCGCATGGAGTAGCTGCTAAAGAGAGAGGGCAGGTTTTTCCCGAAGCAAATGTCCTAACAAATGCCCTAGAAGTACTCTGGAGATTGTCTCCATGTCCCGTGTGATGCAAAAAGCCTAGGAGCTTGTGTTCCTAGTGCCTTAGCTCCCAGGATGGCATCCTGCTCTGACTATGGAGATGTTTTGAGGCAGGCATGCTCCACTTCTCCCAACCTAGCCAGAACTTCCAGGCTCAGAGCACCAGGGTGTGGGTCAGGATGTGTACAGGAAAGTTCCTCAGGGGCATCAAAGACCCCTATGATTCCAGGGGGAAAAAAAGCATGATCTTAAAAAAAGGCAGCTTTTTGTGTCTTGTCCTTCCTGTTCATGGAAAGAGGTCTGGATCCCAAACTCCTTTTCCTTTTCACCTTACTTATCAGTGTCCCAAAAATCAGATCGTTTTTTCCCTTCAACAAGGGGATGACCTACAGCTTGTGGTTCTCTGCTGGTCTCTTTGTATATGACAATATATATTTTTGTACATATAGCAGAATTTTGAGATACCGTCTCAGAAGAGAGATCTGTAGTGGAAAAGGAAGATATTTTCCACGTAAAGACAATATTAAAGGTAGACAGGGACATGTCAGGCCTCTGGTGTTCAAGAAAAATCTCCCAACCGAAATCAGTGAAGGGTTGTGCTTCCAAATTAATTGCGTGCTTCTGTCCTTAGCATCTGGGCATGGAATCAAAACTGATGAGCCAACAAAGCAGCACTGAGCTGCTCCTGCGTGCAGTCACCATCAATAACGAGAAATACTGGGAGAAGTACTCCTTGAAATTCAAATCACAAGGAGCATCATTTAAAAGAGAACTCAGGAGGAGCAGAAATACCATGCACCATACATTAATTGTCATGCACGTGACAAAATCTTCAGCACTGCTCTTACTTAGCAGCATTAAATTTATTCCCAGATTATTAATACCATACCAGGGATGAAGTAATTAAACTGGCAGCCCATTTCCTCCGAACTGGAGGCCAGGCCTTCAGCTGGTGTAAATCAGAACAGCTACACTGCAGTGACTTGGTTTTACAACCAGTTGGGAAACAGAGCCATTTATTCTAAAAAGGGAGAGCTGAAAAAGAACTCGAACCCTTCATCACTCCATGTTGTCCCCTCTGCCCCAGAGGGAGGGTAAGCAAGCAGGGCTAAAGTCACTGCTCACCTGGAACCACTCCTAGAGCACACTGCAAACAATCTGGAAACTGCTCCCAGAAGATTAAAATTAAATTTGGAAGGTTAAATATTAAATAACACACTAGGGATTTCTTCCAAGTGGGCACACCCTGTATCCTATTCCTTTTATACCCAAACCTACCAGAAGTACTCACAGATCTGTTTTGACAGAAATTAAATGGGCAGGAAAAGAGATGATTTAGAGTTCATCACCCTGTCCTCCCCTTTCAAGCCCTCTAGCTTTCTGCCTGCCTTCCTGGCCACATTTAGAGACATTCCTTCCATCTGACCCAAATTCTTAAGCTCCTGTGGCATCCCAAACTGCCAGAGGTACCAGACATACATCATCTTATTGTATGGTTGCACAAAATGTGTACATGTTCAACAGCCACCTCTTCCAGATGATTTTTTCTTTCTTTCTTTTTTTTTTCCCCCTTAGGTAGAGTTTTATGCCCTTCTTCAGTCAAGGCTGAGTTTCGCAGGGACCAGCTGGTCCTGAATTAAAAATGGCAAGTTTTTCCATTAAAATTGCTTTTCAGCAGAAATTCTTTGAGGGTTGGGGGGGGATTTGTGGTTTTGTTTTCTCTCTCTTTTTTTTTTCGGCAGGTGTTTTCTCTCATTGAGGACTTTGGCTTCCAAAATGAAAATTTTACCTTTCTCCACAATGTTTAGGTGTTACAACTCCTCACTTTTTCATTTATGGAAAACTGCAGTGTTTAAGGGCATATTTTGTTTTGGGGCATATTTTTAGAAGAAATATCACAACTTCTGATTCAAAACCCCTCCATATTTAACAACTCTTTCCACATTCCACATGGGGCTATCTGATTAAAGATACTTTGGATAAATAACCCAATACTTTTGAAGTCCAAATATCTGTATTTTTGGTGCTAGATCACTGCCAGTCTTTTTCTTCTTCTACTGACAAAATACCACTATGTTACACCAGTTTTTATGGGTGTTGGAAATTTTTCTTTGCTTGATTAGTACAGATTCTCTCTTTCACAATAACTTGTCTCCATTTTAAATGCCTCTTACCTGCAAGCAATTAGTCTGCCAGCTTTATCCACCTCTTGTAATCTACCTGTTCTATAAATTACTGGAATCACTGGGACAGGAAGTCTCTTCTTTCTTACATTTCCGTGTAACACTTACAAGGGAGTCAGAGAGAATCTAAGCTTTGGGATTTACAGCAGTCACTGCTTCATAATTAATGAACGATAATAATATTGAGAAGGCGGCTTTTCCCTCTTCTTTCCATCCAAAAATTTCATTTTCTACAGGGAAATGCAGAGCAGGGTCCCACAGGGAAATTTTCTATTGATCACCGAGTGGGAGACTTACAGCAAATTATGCTGAGCATATAAAATGCTGAAATCAGCCCAGGCTGCTCAAGATTGTTGTCAAGGCAGAACTACAGGATCCAAATTGCTATGTCCAGCACCGTTCTGACCTCAGAGGTGGTCAGTCAAAGCTTTATGTGATACTCCTATCACCTCAAACTATTGGAATTTCCAGCTGTAACACACCTACAGAAAAGGCAAGGAAGAAGACATCTGCATTCTATGTAACATAGCTTCAGCTGAGGTCAGTTGTCATGGCTGATGTGGTTAGACCGATCTTCATTAGGTAAAACCCTAAGGATCCTACGGCCCATGAGCCTATCCTAACTCCACTTTTTGAAAAGTATAAAACATATGAACAGCTGGCTTCACACTTAACGAAAACTGAAGTATGCCCATATTCTCATTTTTTCGTATGCCAAAAGACTTGGATGCAGACTGCAGAGGCTGTGACTTCAGGTAGTTTAGTAAGAGTTTGAGTTTGGTCCATCTTTCTTCTCTGTCCGAACACATCTTCTCTCATCATTATCATTGCTTCATATTTTCGTGGATGAAGCTAAGGAATTTCAGTGGAATAATTCTCTGGGACACACTGAAACCCAAATGTCTCATTTTTAGGGCCCTTTAAACAGGTGAGATGAGAAAGTATTCAAGCATCTTGGAAAAATCCTGAGGAAATTGTTGTCTTCCATCCCTGAAATTTGAACCTTCAAGGGAAATGTTCACTGCAAAGCAAATTTAAAGAATGCTCAGGTGCTTTGATGGAGTGTAGGCCAAGTGTGCCTTGGCCTTTCTCCTCCCACCACTGCTTTGCTGCTAGACAATGTTATGCTTTGGCTTTTTCAAACACAGATTTTCCAAGTGTCCGAAGTATCAGCTGCAGTATTCTCCTAAAATCACTCCCTAACACTCCAGTCCTGGGTAGGACACAATACTTCTCCTATTGAAGGGTCGTGAATTTCTCTAATTCCCTTGGGCTTGGGGGTCTGAAGTTTGCTCCACAATGACCCTTGAGAACAGTTTTGCTCCAAACGTAGTTATTGGGGAAGACTATTGTGTTCGAATCCAGCCTAATCCAGTTGGTCCTCTGGCATTTCAGTGTTAAAGCAAACTTCACCAAGGGAAGTAAGTTAATTTTCATCTGTATGTTTCAGGATTTCCAGGCTAGTCCAACCCCCTGCAATAAGCAGGGACATGTTCCACCGGACCAGGTTGCCCAGAGCCCCATCCAACCTGACCTCGAATGTTTTCAGGGATGGGGTATCCACCACCTCTCTGAGCGAGCTGCTCCAGTGGTTCAACATCCTCACTGTAAAAAATTTCTTCCTCATACCTAATCAGATTCTCTCTTCTTTTAGGGCAGATTCCTTCAGAGTTTTATGTTTCCTAAGAGAGAGTAAAAATCATCTCAGTGACAGCACAGGCTTGATGTGTGCGGAGAGGCTGTGGAGGAGCCTCGGGTCCAGCTGAGATGCTGCCGATGGACATCAGAGGTAAAGGCATTACCCTGGGAATTAATTTGTCCCCTGAGCAGGCTGTAGGATGCTGGCACCAACCCACCCCAGGCTGCGAGATGGTTTCCACTGGGACACTGAGAGCTGTAGCTCCCAGCTGACCCTATATTTGGGCCCAGAAAGCAGCAGCTACAGCACTGTAACCACAGTCACAGCTGTCTTTCAGAGGTACAGACTTGTCCTCGCTGCTGGGTGAAGTTAAGCTGAAAGCTGAGCTTGAGAGTCCAGTTGGGACAGCCCTGGCCAAGAATGGGACAGTTCTCTGGAGCTGGGACAGCCCTGGCCAAGAGTGGGAGGCTGTGCCAGAGCAGTTGCTTTCTCTTCCTTGCCCTTTGCACAGGTCCTGTGTCTGTCCCAGGATGGATGCAGAGCAGGGCCAAGTGGAAACACTCAGCCAAGCACTAAATATTTTATGCTGTTGCCTGATTGATTTTAAACTGTTCTTACTTGGCAACGCCCCTCAGGACCGGTTATGTAAGTTTGGACGTGTTTGTTCCTAACGCTCGTAAAGCCCTCGTGTGCTGGTAACAGCTGAAGAGCCTGCTTAACTTACAGCTGGAGCTGCAGCGCTGCTTGGCTCGCACCGCCAGCTCTGCCCTGCACCCGCGGGGCCGTGGCAGGATGGCAGTGTCACTGTCCCCAGCAGCGAGTCGCCGCGGTGCACAGCGGCCAAGCCTCAACTGCTCAGCTGCCCCAAGCCCCAAGGCTGGCTCGAGCAAGGGACATCTGTGCGTCCGTCCTCGTGTTCGTGGCCTCTCAACATCGCTTTGGGTTTCCCCGCCAACGGGAGCTGGTGCTCGCTTGCTTTTCAAGTGGCAGGTACTCCACTCCACTAGGACTGGGTGAGAAAAAGCATTGCAGGGCTCCTCTTGGGATTGCAGAGACCTGCAGGAATCTTTAAAATCACCTTCACGTGCGATGAAGCGTTGACAGTGAGGATGTTGAACCACTGGAGCAGCTTGCTCAGAGAGGTGGTGGATACCCCATCCCTGAAAACATTCGAGGTCAGCTTGGATGGGGCTCTGAGCAACCTGGTCCAGTGGAACATGTCCCTGCTTATTGCAGGGGGTTGGACTAGCCTGGAAATCCTGAAACATACAGATGAAAATTAACTTACTTCCCTTGGTGAAGTTTGCTTTAACACCGTTTCAAGCCTGTGTGTACTCAAAATGATGGTCAGTTGGGAAAAAAGGGCCAGGTGGAGGAAAAAATCTCCAACGATCTCTTGTCAATACTAGACAACTTTGTTGTTTTAAGTTTTGCCTAATTATTTACAATAACAGGGAAGGAGAGAGACAAAAGTATGCAACCCTGCTGAGATCAGTTGTTGTCTTGCCAGATTTTCAGAAAGAGCCTCTGAGGAATCTCAGAAAGGACAAAGGATGGCATAGCAAATATGGCCAGATTGCAAAACAGCAGCTTTCATGTGTGTGATGGGAAAAGTTTGTTTTTTTCAGGAAAATAATGTACTTTTTATTGCACTTTTTCACAGTCCATTTGAAAGGTGAAGGACCAACCATTACAGCCAGCAGTATGGGCCAGCATCTCAGCTGCAATGGGTGACGGAGCCTGTCAATCAGTCCTCGGGGTACAGCTGCTTGCTCTTCCCAGCATTCTGCCAGGAGAAGTGCCCTGGCCAGACAGAGATGTTGGCAGCTCTCAGCCCTTTGCCCAGCTGCAAGGAGGAAACAACAGAGATTTCCCAGCCCCTGCAGCAACCTACAGCATGCTCTGTGCATTTCTTTTCGTTTTCTAGTCACAGTCCCATCAGAGCTATGGAGAAACCTGGAGCTGCTGTGGGCAGTGGAAGTTTTGGTCTTGACCTGCCCATCTGCCTTTTGTCATCACTGGTCTGCTTGTACCCTGGGAAGAACAACTTAAAAGAGCAACTGTTTCTTGTTGGTGATGTGAGATTCCATTAATTTGTGCCATGCTGGAATTTAAAGATCCCTGGCACATTTTAAATTTGTAATTGGCTGTTATCTCTAAGGGGAACCTGACTGGGCAGCTGCAATCTGATGGCACTACCTAAAGGGAGACAAGGAAGGGCCAACCCTTTCTCTTGGTGAGAGAGCTTTGACTGTTTAGAAGATGATGAGGAGCATGGGGAAGCTTCTTAAAATTTTCTCATTAGCTTATTTCAGTAATTGAGACTGGTGCTAGCTGCATGCTTAAGCAGACCATCAATCTCAGCTCTGTATGCCACCAAATCGCTGGCAAAAGGGGAGAAGATGGGCTAGGCTGGAATAATAAATCTGCCTTAATCATCACATTAAGGGTTATCTTCATGGGACTGCTGTTATAAATCTGGTTATAATGAAGAAACTAAATAAGGAGCATTGGGGGAGTCTTATCCATGACAGGAAGTATTTTCTGAGTTGTCTCAGTATGTGAAGAAAGACTGGGCTAAATGTATCTGTTGAAACATTTCAGTAAGCAGAAAAGTCATTTTTTGACAAGATGAAAATTTTCCCACCCCATTTGTGTTTCTCTTTTATTTTCACTTCATATGCTGTATTTGGCAATAAAGATTTTCAGTCAATTTATTTCCAAATCAGTTCTAACACTTGCTCTTTGTGGGGCTCGGTTTTTCAGCTCTCTTGATCCCCAGCTCATGGCAGAGAATCAAGGGATAGCAGAGTCTTCAGCATTTCTTTGGGAGGTGATTAACCCCATGAAAAAAAAGCATTGCTTAAAAGAGCAGGTGCCTCAGCATAAAAAGAATTAATACTTAAACATCTGAGTTGTACTGACTGGATGATCTGGTGATGCCTTCTGCTCCCCAGGGGCCACATTAGAGATCTGGCCATGTCCATCTCCGTGTAGTAGTCCACTGAACAGAAACCAGGATGTCTTTTCTGGCCCTGCAGGCATGGGGATAGCAACTGCAGTGCTGCCCAAAACTTGCTCTGAATTATCTCCCAGGTATGCCAACGTGGCTTTGGCTTGGGTCCCTCAGTACCAGCCTAGGAAGGTTCTTCCAGCTCTTCTCCAACCCCTGGTCCTCCTATCCTCTGGAGTGACTTGGAGGAGAAATGAGGGAAACCTATTAGCTTCTTAAAGCTGTTCCCTTCACATTCCTTGTTTTAGACGTACAGTGTTGGAATTTTCTATTAAGGATGTTCAAAAAGCTATTTGCACAAAATAAAGAATCTGGAACAAAAACATCTCCAAAGAATGCATGCTTTCCACTAAGACAGCAGGGTTTGTACTTAGCTGCAGGACCTGGCTGGCATTGCCTCCAGCAGCGTCCGCCCCAGGTAGATGCCTGGAGCAAGAGCTGCTGACTGACAGGAGCGGCCAGGAGAGCTGGAGAAGGTGCTGTGACTGCAGAGCTGCTGGGTGGGGCTGGCGAGAGTCACCTCATACAGGGGTCAAATAGATAAGTATTCTGTTTTATTCATAGTCAAATAGATTAACTATTTCCATTGAGTAAGAAGGGGCAATTTACTTTTTTACTTTTCTTTTCATACTTTAGAGAATAGATATGCCAGGAAAAGTAGCCCAATTGCATGAACTGGATTCATCTCAGAGGAATGGAAGGGGCAAAAGAGGTTTGCTGTATTGTGGGGTGGAGGTAGTAAACACAAGGGCAAGTGGGATATGTCAGAGAAAAATCAACAAAACGTCATAAATTAATGTTCTTGGGAGGACTCTGGGTAACTAGAAGCTTTGCTCGATGTATGTTTTTTTTGGAAATGTAGCAAACAAGGTCACTCTACAAAGATCCCTCATAAAATCAAAAACTGTTTTGACTCCCTAGCACAAAATTCCAGACACTGTCCTCTTGCCTGTACAAACATCTTTGCATCTGATAAAATTGTTCACATTTGCCCATTTTTTCTTACAATTCTCTATGCCCCATGGAATAGGGTCTTCAAAAGGCAAAGGATAGACCAGGGGTAAGCAGCATCCTGCCTTTTATCAAAACCTCTGTTTTATGTGGGATTGCTGTATACACCTCCCGAACAGTGTGGAATTAAACATCCCATCATACAGTTTGGCTTTAATTTTCATTTAATTTACTTGTGATCCTACAGCTTCTCTTTTATTTCCAGTGCAGTGTGCTCTGAATACCTCAGTTTTATTAGTATGGCCTGCTCACCTAATCTCACAGTCTGCTGATCATCTTTGTCCTAAAGAATTTCATGTTCACAGCCTGTTTCTTGGGGTACCAATAAAAAAACCTCTTCATCTTTTCTTTGAGAAAGGATGTTTTGTTTTCCACCTTCTTCTTAAGAATTAAAGAAAAAAAAAGAGAAAAGGGGAAAAAATACAAATTCTCCTCATGACATTCTCTTTTTCCAACAGTTCCATCACCATATGCCACGTTTGTTGTCTTTCTAAAGTATCCCTGCAGCAGGATTATGGTTCTTCACCAAAGTTTTGGCCTGTCAGTTCCCCACTGTTTATACAGTTATCATTAAACAACGTTCCTGTCATATCCAAGCCTTGTTGTTTTTTTCTCTTCATCTTTGCCAGCACTGTGTAACCCTCTCTCACCTCGGCACACCGCCATTAACATACAGAGCACGGCGGCTGCCGTTGTTCTTCTCATTATTACCATAATGGCTCAGGCCAGAGGAGAGAAGCAGCTTTAGGCACTGTGCAAATAACAGACAACCCCTGACAAAAAGAGACAGCTCCAGCATTGTTCAAAATGATCATTAACTCATTCCTGTGAGTATCCCCCTCTTCCTTTAAAATATTCATTTCTAGCCATTGGAAAGCTACTATTAAATGCAATGTGTTATCCCTCTGTTTTTTTGACAGTGTCCTGGGTACAAAGACAAGGAGGTGAAGGTTTTAGCCCTGTCTATTCTATACCATGCACTCTCTTCAGGAAGTGTTTTTGTTTGTTTGGTGGTGAATATCCACCTTTTGTGGGTAAAACTCCTCTCTCTTTTGCACACTCTTTTGTGTTGTGGTTATTGCAATGTTTTGGTAAGTTTGTATTCCAACCTATAATTTCTCCCAGTGTTCCTCCATTATGGGAAGAAATGGGGGGGAAAGGGGAGCAGCCTTGAGTGGGTTTAATTTCTCAGCTGGGTTTTAAATCAGCATACAGAGCTGACTGTTGTGCATTATTCCTTCCTCAACACCTCACCTTCCGGCTACTTTTAGTGGTGGCATTGGAGCCACAGCAGGTGAATCCCCACAACACTTCCCTTGCATTGTTTCCTTTCTCCTTAATTCTTTTGGGGAACTGTCCACGCAGACATCAGGGCAGGATGTCCTGGGCCTGGACAGCAGGAATTTGGTCCTTCCGTGCCTCCTCACGTCCTGGCTTCATCCTCCTTCTGCAACACATCACCCACCTACAGAGCAGGCCAAAGAAGTCTTAAGAGTCTTTTCCACCCTAAACAATTCTATGATTCTGTGATTCTATGATAATGGGCATTCGAGAAAGTCCCCAATCTCTCCTTTTGCCTGGTAATAATTCTGGGAGGTTATTGCATTAAAGCTGTTTGAGTTTATTGTCTCGCATTATAATATTTCTTTGAATAGGGATGGAAGAAAGGAAGGGACACCATGGTGAGGGAACTTCAGGATGTGGAATTTTCAAAAACTGGGCTCTGTCCCTAGTTCAGGAGGTATTCTCTGGCCAAGACAGCACTCTTCACATCTTTAGGATAACAATAATGTTTCTGGCTGGTAGTGGAACTCTTAATTGATCAATATATGGAAGACACTACATTATTGCAATGTTATTGTCCCTAGAAAATAAAGAAAGGCTAAAAATAGCGTAGTACATTTTGACAGCACTTTTGTTATTCTCTTTTTATATTCAGTTCTTTTGAGTCTGTCTTTTTTCTCATTAGGAAAGCTTAATTACCATTTTCACTTTCATTGCATTACCAGGGCCAGGTTTTGGTGCTCTGTAGGCAGCCACTAATTGTTCAGTGCCCACATGAGATGAAGGTTTCTTGGTGCAAGGAGCACTGCAGGTATGGAAGGAGGCAGGGAATTAGAAAACTTTTCACTGCAAGGCAGAGCTCTAGGATCCCAACCATAAAGAAAGGCAAAGGCTTTCTGAGGTAGCTTTCCCTGCTTTTTAATGCTATCAGTTTGGACCAAAGCTCTTAAACTGCTTTGGTTTTCTGTTGAAGTAATCCTGGGTTTGAAGAAGTGTCCCTGGGTCTGTCCTCCCAAGCTGCTGGATGCCTATTTCCATATGTTCCTATATTAGTGTGCCTAGCAAAGAGGCTGTAGGGAGGCAGGGACGAAGCTGATTGAGGAAATTCAACCTCCAGGTGCTCCTCAATGGAGCACAAGAATGACCAGCTGTAGAAGGTAAACAAAAAACATCAAGGTCTCCATCCTGCCTCCCACTTGTTTTATTTAAGTATATAAATTTTATATAAAATTATATCTAAATAAATTTTATTTATTTTATATCAAATTTGTATCAATACATTTTATCATATTTTTATAACGTTATATGAATTTTACATAAAACATTTCTGAAGGTCTGTGAAGTTTGCAGTGGCAGAGGAGGTATTTGGGGAACAGGGTTGGAGGAGAAGACAGCAAAATAATGAACAGGAGGAAGAGGAGGAACCAAAACGAGAGCAGGAAGAGCAGAAGGGCTACCCTTTCCTCCTGCCAGCCTGATTTCCACGTTCCTTCTCACCAGATAGGCTGTAGGTGTGGAGCACACCTGGTACCTTGCTAACACTGCCTCTATCCCTAGCAGATTCAAAAGTAAGGTGACAAGCTTGAAATTTGTGAGGCTGAACATGTGGCTTGGCTCCCCTCATCCGCCTGGGAAGGGAAGTCCAGCCTCATGGGTGGAGTTACCTGTTAAATCTAAATACGTAAGGCTGGGAGGGAGGATCAAGCTCCATGCACTGGTTATCAGCATTAACACTTCCCCCAGTTATGGCTCATATTCCCAAGCAGCAGCATGAGGGACGAAAAGAGAATTTAGCAGGGCCAGGGCACTGCCATTTACCTTCTGGGCATGGCCCCTGCTTATTTACACAGCGCTAGGGGCTGCCAGGAGCATAAAGATGGTGAGACTCAGAAGACAGCCTTTATTTCAGCATTTGGGACAACATCTCCAAAGTTTGTTGCAGCAAGCACCTCTTGACTTGAAAGTACCAAAGGGCTTTGGGAAAGACGTGAGATAAAGGAGGTTTTTGGGGCATGATGCGCCCTCCCTTCATTTTCTTCTCAACGTTGCCCTGTGACGGTGTTGGTAATGGAAGCTGTTAGCAGTGGGGTGAATGACCTGTCTTCATCCAACAAACAACACCATGGAAGTTTTCACAGTACCACTAGCAATTGTGCATGGGCTGATTACTGTGTGCTGAAGAAGCTGTGTGCAGCAGGATTGTCTGCATGCGAATTACTCACGGTGTGAACCTCTGTGGCTGAGCATTGTTCTGCACACAGAAAGGCTGAAAACTTTGCTCCCTCCAAGCTCCTGCAACTGGTTTGGTGATAGGGGAGCATATTATTGCTGTCACCTGGTATTCCCGACACATCTGAGGGCTCATATTGCAGTACAAAACTCCCTGGGGAGGGAATGGATGAATGGGCAGATAAAAAAGATCAAGGAACCTGTAATTCACATGTTTGAGGCAGGGTCCTCGTTTTGCTCGCTTTGTTCTCTGCTAGACATTTGTAGAGATAATTCTTTCTGAAAATGAAACCTCCTTTGACATTTCTGAAAGCTCTCACACCCAGAGCTTGCTCTATTCCTTGGCTTTTAGAGGCAACCACAACTATGCTACAAATGAATGAAACCCCACAGATCTTTAGATCTCTCCAGTGACCAGAGCTTTAAACCTAAAAGCCCCTTGGACTAGATATAAATTCTTTTGCCTTATCTCAAAATTGGCTTCTGCAAGAACAGAAGATGAAGTGTTTGTCCAAGCACTGGTGCCTCTTGCAGTGATGATATAAATTAGTTCCTAGCACGCATGTGGCTCTGATACCCACCGAAGCTCCGACAGAAGCTGAATGCAGTCTACCTGAAACAGATGGAGAATTTCTCAGCTCCTAACTCCACAGAGACAAGTAACAGTGCTTCTCTCAGCACCTTTAGCTGTGTAACTCCTAGTGCTAGGCTTGAGTCTGATTTTTTTCTCAACTTGGGGGTGAAACCAGCTAAACTGCTCAGTATTTCCAGTGCATAAATCCAGCAACATGGTCGAGAACATTTATGCAATTGCAGTGTCAGTTTTTGAAAAGAAGAAATTCTTCTGGTGGGTTTTCCCTTTTCTGCCTGTGTGTTTTGTTTGCTGTTTGAGTTTTGCTTTGTTTTCTGATTTTTTTTCCTATTAAGATAGCTAAGGAACTCTTCAAACTACTGCCCTCAATGTGGCTTTCCAACACTGGAGCATGGACTAGGTTCTGGAGTACGGTTTTCACCCTTGACCCTCAGAACTGCTCTTAACCACATCTGGCAGTGTTTGCTTTGACTTTGATATGTTCAGGATCAAACCCAGAAGGAAGATGAAGAAGATTTAGACTATCTTTTGGGGAGTAGAGCCTTCTAGCACACCTCCCTCCCAATAGCCAGGGTGTTTTAAAATAGAGGTGAACCAAAGTAGGACTGAAGTAGGGATTGGAGGAAGTGAATGTGGCTTTTCCAAGCCTCTGGCAGTGGAAGCAGCAGGTTCTGCATATTTACTGATTACCATGTGCTGTACATCCTGGGAGGGGATATTCAGAGCTTAAGGTGGGCGTATTTATTGTGTCTGGTTCAGAAGTCAGCATGAATAAATATTAAGCAGTGGAACGCAATTGGACTGCTGACAAGTTATTTTGACTTGCTTACACGCAAGAGGAGGGAGGGAGGGAGCGAGCCAGGCTGGGCTGTGAGCTCTGCATAGGTACAGAAGGGCTGAGGGCTTGGTGATGAGCACATTGGAAGGGACCCAGAAGGATCTTCAAGTCCAGCTCTTAAGTGAATGGCCGATACGGGATTGAAGCTGCAGTCCTGGCATTATTAGCACCCTGCTCTGACCAACTGAGTAAGTCTCAGGGTCATTTGTCACTCTAATGAATAAATCAGGCTCTGGATCCATAGGAAGCCTTGGTAATTATTTTTACTAGTTTTTGTTTGTTTTCTTTTGGCATCTTTTTGGCAGGAAAATAAATTATAAAACATCTGTCAATACAAGAAAGTTGTAAAGGAGTCTTTTGTTGTTGTTGTTTGTAGTTTGTCTAACATGAAGGAAAAAAGTCCTTCCATTTCAATTACATACACAATGTATGGTCTTTCATTCTGCTCTGGATGGATTTGCTTAGGGAATACAAAATATCACATACCAACTGCTTGTGATAAATTTAATCCTCTCCCCAGCCGCAGCAGCATTAGGTGCCTAATTTGGATTTATAGCAAAGCCTAGATAGCAATTTTTTTTAGTGCGTCAGCATAAACAGCCCCTCATGTGAATGAGAATCAGGCCCATTGTGTCCCCAAAGGTATCAGAGGACACTTGGGAGAGCTAAGAATTTAATTCACTAACATCTTCATTTTCTTCAGGATGTGTGGGGGTGTTCTTGTCAAATCTGAAGTTGGACGGAAGAGCCCCAAAACACTTCAAATTGGTGACTGGGAAGATGAGTGGGGGTGTCTGGAGTCCTAAGCCTCTTTCAGGGAATAGGAGGCGGTGACTTTCCTCCAGGATCCCTGCTCCCTGCCCAACTGCCTTTAGTAGATCCCTAAGACAAGGTCTGTGGGAAGTTGCAGCTTCCAGGAAAAAATGAACTTTTTTGAAATGCAAAGCAACATCTCAATGTGATTTGCCACTTCCTTTTTAAATATGTGTGCAAACCCCACAGGCCACCACGCTTTGTTACGTCTCTGATCCTACCTGTGGCAGGCTCCAGTGACTGCGGGAGCAAGCCCTGAGCTCTGCTGTGCTGTGCTGGGAGCAGCCGGGCTCTGAGGACGTTCCGGAGGCAAGACTTGTCAGGAAAGGTAATATTTTTTATGGGAGTAATTCACAGAGGTGAATAAAAGGGACAAGCTTTTAGAGCTCCCAGGTCCTTCTTCATGTCTGAAATAGGAACAGCAAGAAAAAAGCCAGGGAACTGAAACTCATAACTCTGGACACTGAACATCAGGGCCTCAATAGAGATATTGTTTTTACAGCGCTTTATAATTCTTATCCCCTCCTCTCAGCTTAGAGCTTCTTGTTAAACCAGCAATAAATTACCTGCTGCTCTCATTTTCTCTCTCCCTCTCTTTCCCAGAGGACTGAATGACTTTTTTACTTCTCCTCATGCTAAAAATGTTCCTCCTCCACTTACTGGGTGCCAAATACCTTTCCTCACCCAAGGTGTCACCAAGTTAATGAATCAAATTAAAGCCTAAAATTAAATTGAGCAGTTATTCTCAGTTTGTTCTTAGTGCTGCAGCTTGCATTTATAACCTAGACCCAAAGATAGGGAGGTGTGTGTGCCTGAAAATCAGCTTATTTCACACTGAATACATCAATTGCTTTAATAAATGTACCATGCTTAAATTGACTTTATGCCACCCAAATAAAGCAGGCAGAATTCCCATGGTGATGGGGAATTGGAAGCCACACTTGGAACTTTTTCTGGCATTCAGGGCTGCTCTATGATTTTTGAGTCTGTGGGGTTTTGGTGAGGGTGATTAGCCCCTGGGGGACTGTGGGTTAGTCCTGCACTGCCAACAAATGTGCAGAGAGTCTCATTTCCAAACTTGGTCCCTTTGAACCACAAATTTTAATACCCACTGCTGGATCCATCCCACTGTCTCTTCAGGGGCTTAACCACTGGGCACAGGTGAATGAAGTGCAGAGCATCCCTTGGCTCTTCCCACAGATGAGCCTGGGAAAGGCAGAGGGAGGCTCAGGTTTGAGCCAGCCTGTCCGGAAGGATCCCTTTCTCCTCATTAGGCCAGAACTGTTGATTTGAATACTTCTTTTAAGAGATCTGTTTTGATTGTTTTTTTTCCTTTTGGAACAACCTTTTAGGGACAAATTTAGCTCTGTGTGTTTAAAATAAATAAAGAGCACTTAACGTGAAGAGTCACCACCTCATTTCACTTAAATCAAATAGCTCTGTTCACTCTGAAAATCTCTGAAAATATTTGAGGGAGCCTGAAGTTTCACTTCAGAAATCTTAAAAATATTTCTACAATTATTATTTTGGTTTAGCTACTGAGCTGTAAAAATGATTTATTTGCACAGCTCTGATTAAGGCAGAAAGAAACTTATTTAAGTACTTTGATTAATTATGCCTCTATTCCCAGCTGAACAGAAGTGGGAATTCCAAGTCAAAGGAAAGTATTGCTTCTCTTTTCTTCACCACTTTGGTAAAAGGCTTTGAATATGCATGTATTCCCTTCCACTAGGGTAAGGCTTCTGCATGCTGCTGGGAGCTGCTTCGTGACATAAAAGTCATTTACATTTTGTCTGTCCCATGCCTACTTGCCAGGTTTCAGTGGTATATTAATATTAAACAAAAATAATAGCAATGCTTTTCCACACTCACCCTGTGATTTTCCACACCTCTTGCCCTCATTCCTAAATGTTTCATTGGTGTTGTCCTGCCTGGGAGTCTGGAACAAGAGAGAGGGAAATAAAGGGTGCAGATTTGAATATTGATAACAGTTCAGCTGAAAATTGCAATGTTTTGGTTAATAACAAAAGCAATTCTACTTGGAAACGTGCCCTGTGCTGCTCTTTCCCCTGCCATGGTCGCAGGTCCTCTGCTGCATCCTCTTTTCCCCTCTGCAGAAGGGGCAGGAGGGAATCTCTCAGAGATATGCAGCACACATGGGGTGGGGAGACTGGAGCAGGGGTGCCTGGATCAGGGAAGTTTTTGGAAGCTTTTTGGGGGTGGCAGGAGGAAGCAAAACGTTAAATTCAAGACATGTTGATGAGCTCTGCCCAGCTGTTGGCACAGCTGGCTGTGGTCCCGTTGTTTTGCCTGCAGGCACTGGGATTCATCTCTCATGCAGGAATGCTAAAGCTCTGCTTGCCTCCTTCACCTTCTTTAAAACACATCTCAAATGACAAACGGCCAATCGATAAAGGTATGGCTTTCTATTTTTTTTTGCTCGAAACATTGATCAATAGATGTTGCAGCTGTCTGCTGTCAAAGGTGTGATTCACTGTGACTCCTACAAAAGCTGAACCATTCCGAAGTCATTTCTATTCTTCTTAAATAGCATTAGAATTTCCCCTGGAGCACCTGCTCGATGCTTGACCATTTCTCACAATTAGAGTTTTTCCACACAGAAAAGTGTCTTAAAGCCCTGCACTCCCTGCTGGCCGCAATCTCAGTGACATTCCTGAGTGTGCACAATTCCACATTTTTAGTGACTGGATCCAGAGGAGCAGGCTGTTGTCACAGAGATCCGAGAGAGAGCAGAGAGTTTTCATGGAGAGAAACACGTTATTATGGAATTTGTTTTCAGCATTGACTAGCCAAAACTTTTTGGGTGGCATGAAGGAGTATCACCAGCTGCTTACACCCCTCAGTGCCTGTGGAGCCTTGTCAGGAGAGCAAATTTCCTGCTTACCATCAAGCATTTCTGCTGCTTTAACACTTACAGGAGCAGGAATTGCATCACTTTCCTTGAGATTGTTGAAAATAGGCATTGATAAGTGCTTTGCAAGAAAAATGCCACTCTGTTTTCTGGACATGATTGATAGAGGGTGACTACAATAGGCCTTGGCTCTCCTCAAAGAGAGATGTCCCCCCATGTCAGAAATGTGGTGAAACAGAGGTAACAAAATGACAGACAGAGGTGGACGTCCTTGTGAGCAGCTCACAAGGCCTCCTGATCCATCCTTTTCACCTGCCAGCCTAATTGCAATTGTCAGGCACCAGGCAAATATGACATTTTGTGACACTGAGCATCTGTAAGACCCCCTCTCACACAAGAGGTGACAAGAAAACCACAGACTTACAGTGGTTCATTGCATCCCTTGCGGGGATTTGGCCTCACATTCCTGTCTTCCTTTCCAGAAAAAAAAAAAAACAACTGAGGTGCTGTGGTTTTATTTGAGAAGCCCCAAGAAACAGGCCACTAATATCCCATAGGGAAAGAGGATCTCTTATTCACAATAAAAATCTCACCACTAGATCCCACACCCTTTCCTCACCACTCCCTCAGTGCAGGGAGGAACACGAGGAAATGGTGATGGGATCAGATGGAGTGAGTGGCTGAGCATAAATGGACAAATACTTTAAAGAGTTGAGGAAATTGGCCCATGTGGTGCCTTTTTTTTAATGCATAGTGGTCCTGCACGTCATCAAACCAGTATATTTTAGCAATCCCACTGTAAATTTTGAAGGCTCCAACAACTGCAACTCTGACAATTGGTAGCGTTTTACACCACTCAGGAGCAGACTGACCCAGCCTGAGATGTACTTCATGTTTCTGCTGGTCTGCTTCCTGTCTCAGAGCTGGGAAAGTAAACAGGCTGAAGAGTGAATAGACAAATAATTCCGAATTTGGTACCGATCCCTCTGGGTCTTTGTGCTGGTGATGCACAGATGGGCTGACAGACCATTTCAGGTTCAGTACTGATCTCTGCAGACCTCCATAAGCCAGGCAGCTAGATAAATAATTTCAGTTTCTCTGCTCATACCCCTGAGTAAACAGATAGATTCACTTTCTGGCCCAGTCCCTCTAGCAGGCCAGCGGATAAGCAAACACAGGGACAATTCAGGTCCTGCTGTGAACTCTCACGTCCTTCCAAATTTTGATTGTGGATGTGAGCAGATCCTGCTCTTCACACCCTCCCTTTGCTGAAGTGGGATTACAACTTCAGCTATCAATTTTAATTTAAAAAAACAAACTTCGTCCCATCTTGTACTAATGTAAACCAAGCATGCTGAGAATTAATACCTTTATTTTAAGAACTGCTGATTTTTTGAAAGGTCTGGTTGAAAATGGAACCACATCTCCTTTATTACTTGTGGCTCTCATTTAAGAACTCTTTGAAACAATAAAATGGTATACTTGCAGGAATTCCCTCTTTTGTATAACACTCAAATATAGTGATGCTATTAATATGAGACATCAGATTCAATTTCCTATTTTGGGGTTTTTTTCTAGTTTTTATACTACTCTCCTCCCTTTGGTGTCAGGGAGGAAATCCCTGACTCTTGCTCCAGCCCCAGCCCAACTTTACAGTCCTGGCTGTGAAGTCCCAGATCTGAATCTACCTCCTTGTCCCCCAAAGGTTGGCTCAGGACAATTTATGACTGAGGAGTCCCAACAGTCTCTCAGGAGCTCTGATCTGCTTCTACTGTCCCATTCTTTTTTTCTTTTATGCTTTCACAAAAAGTATGTGTTCTCTTTTAAAATAGCTAATGAAGAACATTTCATTAAGTGAGAAAAAAAAGCCCATCCAGATTGCTTTGCCCTAGGACTGTGGGATCCTGCAAACAGCAATTTGACCTCATGCCTCTTCCTTTTTTTTTCCTGTGAGGAATTCCCTGCATACATTTATCAGTCTCTCTTTTGGGAGAGACAATAATGAGCAAGACAGAGTTGAAGTACACAGTACTTCCTGGGATATTTCCTGAGATCCTGACTCAGAAGGTCTTGATTCAAGAAATTAATTTAACCAGTTATGAATTGAAAAATAAATATCTAGAAAAGGTGACATCTTATCTGTATCTTCTGGATTTGTGGCATCCGAGGAACCTCCTTTTCGTGCCTGGTTCCCAAGGCTTAGCTCTGTCCTCTCTTGACTCTAGGGATTGGGTCTTTATGCGAGAGACTAACAATCAGATGAGTTTATTACATGCCAGTGATGCAGTGAAATTCAATTAATTTGTTTGCTCTGCTTCCCAGAATGAGAAATAGACATGGCATAAATGTGAACGATGCCACCACTCTGGTTCTCTGTCAGCAGATAAATGCAATCTGATGACGTTTCCAAATCACACCGTCCTTCCTTGCACACCCCTGGGTTCTGTGATGCTGCAGACGAGATGGGAGGATGCTCCACAAACACACCTTCCCTGGCAGAGCGCTGTTGGGTTTGCACAGCTTGGATGGAGGGGTTGTCTTTGACCATGAATGGAAAGTCAGAAAGCTGCTGTGTCCTCGGTTGAGGATTCTGGCAAGTTTAGCAGGATGAGACCCTGCCTGGCAGTATGGGACTGGTATGTTACTGATGTGAGGGGGCAGGGCAGTGGAAAGTTCAAAAAGAAAATCCCAGGAGGAGTCGGGTGGGAAAGGTCATCACTGAAATTGTTTTACCTCAGCTGTCAAATTCTCCTCGATAAAGGGTATCTAATAGCTTTTTCCCAGAGGAGTGGAAATCTCTGTCCTTGTATTCATCCTAAAGGGGATGACTTGATAGCTTTGAGAATTGGCTGGCCGTGACTTGAAAGTATTTGGTACAATTGAAACACTGAGTCTATCTGCAGTCCATTAAGTACCACAAATGCTGGAAGTCAGTCCAAGGTAAAAGTTCTTCTTCCCTTTTGTTCAGGTCCTTTTGTAAGAGAGAAAGTGTTGCTGGCACCAGGAATTTCCTGCAGTTCTCTAGCTTTCCCTTACATTTGCTGTTTTGTCTGACGTTCCTTCCCTTTTTCTGTTGCACACATCCCAGACCTTTTTCTGCTCATCAGTGTTCCTTGATGCCTTCGGATTTTAGCTTTTATATTTTCATATGTTTGTAACCCTGCAGTTCTTTAGTGTGTCACTCTGAGCTCCATGTAGAGTGTTAGCAACTGCTTTTCCCATTTTCGTCAGACACAACAATTCCTCTCTGGGCCTGAGAATCAAAGACACCTCACTGTCTCAGGCCCCAAGAAATGTAAACAAAAGTGAGGTGGGGGGAGCAAACTGGGACAATGGGACTCCACTGCCTGAACCTGTAATTGGACAATAAACCTGTGATATGCAAATAGACAGAACTTACCTCTGTCCGAAAAACGTGTGACTGTCGTCCATCCTGGCTGCAGTCTCTGCGAGACTCCTGCGCTGCCCAAGGTGTGCCCTGTGAAGCCCTTTCAATAAATCCCTACCCTTTATCCTTTCACTCTGTCCAGCCTCTGTTCCAGGTCAGCCTCTACAAGGCATCACCCTCATCCTCCTCCCTGGCCCCTTGGCGTAACTTTCTCCACATAACTGGGCGTACCCACTGTGATTCACAACTGACCCCACTTTTTGAACGGCCCACATCTCTTGGCATCTCCGATCTTTATTAAACAGGACACACACTAATGATTTTCCACCAGCTCATCCGTTGAAGGGGTGTTCATCTGTGCATCAGGGGCTTGCTCTTCCACTTTTTTTCTCCTGAAATAGCAATAAGACGACAGGCTCTGGAGGTTTTGGAGAAGAGCGTGGGATTCGGTGGTTGCGGAAGAAGGAAGAGAGAGTGAGAGACGACTGGCAGGTCATGGAAGCATGGGTAGGGATTGCCTGAATTTCCCTTAATTTTCAAATTGCAAAAGAAGCAGCACATGAAGCCAAAAGGAGGTAGATGCAAAAACCATCAGGACATAAACCTCATCCAGCATGTTCTGGGTTAGTGAAGGTCAAGCCGCAGGATGTTGTGAAAGCCGTGTGCTTGTATAGTTTCAAGGGAGAAAGGGAATAGATGGAGGAGAAATCCTTTCAGGGTAAGTAAATATGTAGAAACCATTTATGGGCCAGGAACCAGGCTTAAGGGGGCCTGAGACAGAGCCTCAGTAAAACTACAGCAGTTTGGAACATCATGAAATCTTTGGGTGTTGTCTGCTAGTACAGGGCTTACCTCCCAGGATAGGGAAAAAGTTTGCAGGAAAATGGGTGGTTCCTGGAAGATATTCCAGTACTGGCTTCAGATAAGCCTTTTGTGGCTGTTAGACCATAGCAAAAATGTAACAGTGTAATAGAGTAGCGAGGGAGAGGAGTGAACTGCTGTGATTTCAGCTGTCCAAGAAATTAACTTAGCGTAGACACTACAGTTCCAGGAAAGCTGTCAGCAAGCAATGAAAGCAAATAGTGATTTTGTTTCAAAAAAAAAAAAAGTTCTCTGTTATCTGAGAGAGGAAATGCAATCAGTTTAGAAGAGAATGACAGAAGATCTTTTTTATATCTGACCTCTAAAAGCCCTGGAGTACTTTGGCTAAGGAAGATTTAATTGAGTGCCAGCAGCACTGCTGGTAGAGACTTAAGAAATTTCACCAGGAGCTGGGAGAACTTCTATAGCAGATTAAAGATAAAGGGGTAAAAAAGAAAAGCAAGCAAGCAAGTAAAAAAATCCATCAACTAAATCACCATAAAAAAAACCCACTTGTCTGACACTGTGTTTCTGGAACAGATTTTAACACCATCATAACAGAAAATAAAGCACCCCCACAAACCTCCTGTGCTTTAATGAAATTACAAGATAGGGTAATCATGGTATAGAGTAAATAGACAGGAGCAAGGACTGCCTAAACTGCTGGAGCTAGAAAGCTGTCTTTTATTGCTCATGAACAGAGTACAAACTTTCAGTAGTGACAATCCGAAGAGCTGCACAAATAATGAAATTTGCTTGAATTAATTTCAAGGGGTCTTGATTGAAATTAAACCCCAAAGTGCTGTGAACAAGCTGCTGTGCTAGCCTGGCAAGCAGAATAGTTTTGTGAGTGTTTTAAAAGTGATGAGTGAGTGTGACAGGTTGGTTCAAACCAAAGGCTTTCTGCAAGCTGTAACCCAGCAGTGTATTTTAGACTGAATCTTGGGCATTACTTAAAGAGGGAAAACTGAGAGGGATTTGTTGATGCCAAGATACATCTTGAAGTCTTTGTTTCAGTGGACACACAGCCCAATGCTAGCATCCATTCTCCAGAAGAGTGCAAAGTTCTTTCTGCCCAAAGTTCTTGATTTGGGCCAGAAATTCTACCTACCCGAAAAAAAAAAAAAAAGAAAAAAAAAAAAAAAAGCTGAATCTTTCCAAAATATAAAGAGATTTTGCTAAAAAGATATGAAAGAACTTGTTATCTGTTATTGATGAGACGGAGGAATGCTGTCTGTATGGGGAGGAAACACTTGCTGGATAGATGATGCTGCTGAACTTCCTTGCAAAGCAATCATGCTTAAAGGAAATCCAGTGAAAGAGATGGCATGGGATGGGAACAAAATGCCATCCAACTCTGGTGCAATTAGAGGTGCAAAATCATGACTTGGTACATTAAAAACATGCTAAGACCACACAGGTATCCAAGGCACCGATAATGACATGAGGCACCTGGAATGGGGCAACCACAGAGAACAGAATGTGAAATGTGCACGAGGTCTGGTGATGGTGGCACTTGTGAATATGGCCTTGGATATGAGCAGGGGAGATCACAGCAGTCTCTCCAGCACGGAGAAGGAAAAGGGAAAGCTGGGAATTCCGTAAACGCTGACCTGGTTTTTGTCATTTGAACAGGAAACAAGAGTAGGTAACTTAGTTGGGAAAAGAAGTTTGGCATTCTAATATAAAAAATATAAAAATAAAACTTTTATGTATCTATATATATAGATATATAAAAGCTTATGGCTTTCCATCCACAAAGCACTGTGACAAGGTATTTGTGGTCTTTAATCATGGTATTCACCGGCCAACAGGGGCACTTATAGGGAATAAAGGATGTGCTTGATCTTAGAGCTGTCACTGAAATGCAAATCCCTTGGCGAAGGATGGAGGAGAGTCCAGTTTCCAATAAATAAAAATGGTGATGTCTTGGATGTTCCCATATCAATGCAGCCTTATAAAGGACTGGATCATTAGCTATGATATTACTGAGGAAAGCTGAACACCACTGTAGTGTTGTCTTATCAGGATGGCGATACTTCAGCTCATTTAGCAGTGGGATGTGTACTTTTCATTATGCTGTTGTGGCAAAAGTGGAAGTGCTCATTAACTTTCCTGGGAATCAGATGCTTCTTCTGGATAAATATGCCTGTCACAGCTTTACCAGATCATTATGATATAAGGGGATGAGCTGTCCTGGAAAATTTGCAGCAGATTAAATTTGAAATTAGACTAGATAATCAAGAGATAAAACCTTAACAAGTGAAAGAATTGTGGAAAGCAAGGCACAATGGCTGAAGGGTCACAGACAGGAATGGGATCCGTGAGCAAAAGGGATGTTCTGCACATCTTGGAGCCACTATGAACCAATTGTCAAACAAGGGAGGTCACCTGGCAGGCACACAGAAGATGGAAATGCAGAACAGATCTCTCATCTGCAGATGGTTTTTCAGCAAAACAGGCCAAAATGGTTTTTACCAGTCAATCCAGACCAAAATGTTGGCATCTTAATATTAAAACCTTCACGGAGAGAGGAAGAGAAATTATCTGCCATTTATGCAACACAAGTGGCTGACAGAACTGAGATCTCCACATAGCAGATTGTCTAGGGAAGGAGCAGCAGTCTGCATCCAGACACAGCACTGGGGGGAACGGAAAAAAATTGTGAACAGCAGCCATGCCTGGATTCTGAGTAATCCAGAGGGTTTGGGTTTCTACCCCTAGAGGAGGGGGAGCTGCTGCCACCATGGAGCCATGGCTGAAGGCAGTTGCAGCACTTTGTCAGTGGGTCCTGAGATATTTACAGCTGGGTTAATTTATTAGGTCTGGGAGGGTGCCATGGAGAAACCTGGAGGTAGCTGGAGGCAGCTGGAGACACCAGCAGAGAAAGAGTAGGAAATGCAGCTCTATGAGAGAACTATTCATCCTTCTCCAAAAAAACCATGGAGCTGTAGTGGATGACCTGGCTCTGTCTGCTAGAATTCCTTATGTCTGGGACTTCCCTGAAATAAAAGGGTTGTTCTCTGAGGGAATGACTGTCAATAGCAAATGGATATATTGGATTTCAGAAAATAAAATCAAAAGATGGGGTCAGGGCTCTGGGCAGACTGCATTTTAAGAGTTGTCTTTTTTTTGGTGATGCTATTAGATGTGTTTGGCAAGCTCATGACCTCCAGGTAGAGCCACAAATCAGAATTAATTCATTTCCTCCTTCCCTTTCCATTTATCATGTATGTTAATCTTCTGTTAAGAGACAAGACTTTGTCTGTACCCACTGAAAAACATGAAAATTGTAGTAGGTGATAAGTCGTGAAGAATGCAATCCCTGTAAGCATTCCTGGCATTGCCCAGAAAACCGGAGTTTTTAGCTTTGAAGGGACTATAATTGGCAGAATGTCATGATTAATTTTGTTTAGTGGAATCCTTTGGGCTTTGTAGGTATTGCAGTGTATGAACTGGTGCCTTCAAGTCTGCAGAGGCTGATGTCATAATGCCCTGCAATTAACTGATGTTTTTAAAAGAACGAAATTTCCATTTAAAGAAAATGGAAGTGGAGGTGGAAGAAGTGGAAGTGTGAGTTACTTAGAATACTTATCATAAAACAGCACAATTAACTGAACTTGATCAAGACTCCTTTTGCAAATCACTGTATAGGTCCTGTTGGCTTTGAAAAGGGGCAGCAAAAGTTTTGTGAGAGTAGCTATTGACCTCAAATCTTTGGCCATGTGGACATTAAACATAAGGCTTGTTTCTTGACAAGAGTCATCCATATATGAAAAAGATCTTACTAGTAAATTTTTTTTTTAAACTGCTACACAAAAACATACAACAATACAGGTTTCTTCCTGGGTTAAGATGCCAGCTCAAATGCAATTAACGTAATCTAATAAAAATACAAGTTGAGGCTTTGTCTCAAAATACCCAGAAATGTGTCAGTTGAGAGCTGTATGAAGAGATGGGAAGTGAAATCCTGAAGGCACTGCAACACCAGTTGTGTCCCTGCGTGGATTTGTAGAGAAATGGGACTGTTTCATCTCCAGCTCCGATGAGTTTTTACAGCAGAACCCTGGCAGTGCTTGTCTTGTCCGAGCTGGCTCCTGGCTTCTGCAGGGAATGCCTGTGCTCAGTGCCAGGCCACGGCTGTTTCACGCTGGTCTGTGCATCCTGGCACACGTGGACAGGTGGGTGTGGGTCAGTAACTCTGCGCACCCACATTCCCTCTTTTTACAGGAGGAAGCACCTCTGGGACTGGGGCAGAAAACACAAACTCCTTCATGAACGGAGCGGCAGCTTGCTCATGTCTTTCTCAGGTGAAACACATTGGTTCTGACAAAGGTGGTTTTTTTGTTTACAACAATGGCTCTACGCAGAGCATCTCTGCTGCTGCTTCCTGAATCCCACAGGAGGATGCAGAGGAACACGTTCATCCTGTTTCTATGGAAACTCGTGCAGGGGGTGGGGGCTGGGGGACAACAAGGGAGGAACAGGGAGAAGCAAAATAAAAACTAGAACAAGTCACTAACAAAGTACTCTAATTCTGTGCCGTTTGTTGACATTTGTCATTGAAGATTTTTGTATCCCTGAGATGACTGCAAGGCAGTGTCCCTAAATCCAGAGGCAAAGAAGACTTTAATAATGCAATACTGGACTCGCAGAGACAGCTTAGTGCTAATTGTCCTCTCTCCAGTGACTTCAGGAGCACCAGATTGGAGCCTATAATTTCTGACATGCCCATAAGAATAAATGTTATTAAATTTCTGGGATGGAGTCTGCTACCAAGTGCAACTTCACTTTTCCTTGGCTCTGCTGGGGAGATCTGTGTAGCTGAGCACTTCTGAGAAGTGATGCAAGGATCTGGAACTGTAAATACGCATTTTTGAACCTCTGCATCTTGCACAGAAACCCTAGTTTGCAGAGCAGCTTTCTCATCAGGTCTGAAGATGGTCAAACCTCTGTTTCAGGAACTAAGGCTCTCGTTAGCTGGAGTTTGCATCATTAAGAGTGCTGTAAGATGCAGGAAAGCTTTTGAGATACCCAAAAGGCACCCATAGATTAGATACCAATTGCTTCATCTGATCCTTCTGGATGCAGATCTACCTGCATCTTTAGACATTTACAAAATCTTTTTGGCTTTGTTCATAGATCAGTTCAAAAATGGGACTTGGACACCTGATATCCCGTTTCAAAAATCTTGCAGGCTCCCCTAGACAAACCAAGCAGGAGAAGAGCAAAAAACCCACACTTTTTTTTCCATCTCCCGGTTAAGTGCACACTGCAGCACATCGTGCTTTGCCTGTGGGTCTGTGTGATGAAATAAAGTAATCAAAAGCAATGTATAATAATGATAGCTGTTTCCAGAACTGTCAGAGCTCTGTGGTGTCCAGGCCAAACATCCCCGAAAACCTTTATTCAGCTATTTTTTTCCCATACGCTGCACAGATTTATTACCTTTGTTGACTTTCCAAATGTTTATACTTGGAACATTCATTTGTCAAAGCTGCTTGCTGCATCTGCAATCAATCTCAGTGGTTTCAGTGCCATGGACAGCAGTATGAAAGCCTTGTTTTAAAGATCACCTAAACCTTGCATTAGTCATTGTTGCAGAGTAAGGGAAGCTGGAATAATCTACGCCAAGTGCTTGTTCAGAATTGTGTCAGAGAACTTGATTTGTGTAAGTTGTTGTCACAGCAGCTCAGGCTTTCTGGACAGACAGGTTTTCCTGCACCTTTATTCAGACACGGTAAACTGCCGATACAAAGGACAGATGCAACTTTGCTTCCACAGTGCCTCCAATGAGGCTTGAAACTCCTCAGTGTAGGGAAACTGAGGCTCAGTTTGCTGACTATTTCCCCAGATCATCTAACAATCCCATTCAGCAGTTATCCTACCGGATGGTTCCCAGTGTCTTGGCAAATTTCCCCACCTTAAGACCCAAACTGCAAGGCAATTGACTCTTAGCTGAGAGAAGGCAGGCCCTCTTTCCCTGTGAATGCCTCTGGAAATAAGGCAGTTTAAGTGTGTATTCAGCTGTATTGAGGGGCTCTGACCTGGATGGATGGGCCAGCAGTCATTGTCTTTCCAATGAGTTCATAAACTGCAAACCCATCTGTAGAAAAATACGTTCTGCTTTCCTGGTGACACGGTGCACTTGAGTGAAGACTGCTTGGTTTTGTTTCGGAAAGTTTTGGAAGGCCTCTAGGCTATTTTTGGCAATCTCATGCATTTATACATCTTCCCCAAGTGCCAGAGAAGCTCCCAACTTCCTACAAATCTCCCCTCAGAAATCCTTTCAAGGAGTGCCATAAGCAGCCTTGACTTACAGATGGCCCAGACTTAGGCTATCAAATTTCCGTCAGTATGACAGGCATTTTGTTTCCTCCTGGCTGTTTCCAGGACAACACGAGGTAATGAGAAGAACAAGGGCTTGGGTGGATTTTAGGTTTCGTGGTCCCTTCAGCCCTGAATCATGGCCCATCTCAACCCCAGGGTTTTTACCCTTCATGTCCAGGCTGCCAGGTGACCTCTCAGGATGCTTTGCACAAGAGTTTTCTGGCAGAGCAAGGAACTGGACTGATATCCAGATGGAAGATGGCCAGCTGCCATCCATTTCAACAGCAAGATGAAACCCAGGGGCTGACAGACCCACCCTCTGCATCCTCAGCCTGGCACTCCTCTCCCTGCTAGAGCAGGAAATTCTGACCTCCTGCTTCGCCCAGCCAGAGGTACAGAGGTACAGCACACCCTGGGTTTGCTGCTGTTTAGGGTTGCAGATTAAATTTACTTCTTGGCCACTAAACCCACTCAGTTGTGATGAAGAAATGTCTCCAATCTGTCCATGCCCTGTTCCATGGTTCATATCTATTTATGCACTTTGCATTAACACCCTTGCCCAGTGCTTTTGGGGCACTCTGAGGACAAGTTTCCATGGATAAAACACCTGCACTAGCTCTCAGATTAGCATGGCTTTGCCCATCCACCTGCTCACTTATCCCCTCTTTCTGTTATAACGTATTTTTCACATATTTAAGGATCTTCAGCCCCAGCCAAACCAGCAGGTGACTGGAAAATAGACAGAATTGTTTAAAAAGAAATAGCATTACCAAACAATCTTTTCCTCCCCATTGCCTCACTTTCCAAGGAATTTGTCACTCTGGCTGCTGTTCAGCTGGCCCTTCTTGGGTATTTTTGGCGTGAGGTGCTGTTCCAAGCCCTTTGTGAGTGTCCAGCATCCTCGTGCTGCTTCCTTCTCTAAGGAAGAAGAGAGAACCACACTCACAGCAAGAAAAGGTGGGTGCCAAAAGGGTAAAAATAGCCTCGGAAGAGCTCTTCCTGCCCACTCCACACCACCCAAGCTTTAGTTCATTTTTCACCTTCGACTTTGCTCCTTTCTATACCTGGGTCAAAGAAAAACTGCATTATCTATTGCCAAGCTTCTTTTGAGAGAAGAAAGTTCTTCCTTTCTCCGGAAAAATCAAGTTCCTGCATTGGTTCTGTTGCCCACAGAGCCATGGAATGAACTAACGTCTCCAACCAACTACCTAATCCCGAGCATTGTAGAAAAAAATGTCCAGAATCGTTCACTCAAGCCCCAGGCTGAGCTCTGTCACTGGACTTTGCAAGAGAGATTTTGGCTTTTCTCTCAGAGAAAACACCTGCAGCCTGGATTTCTCCTTCCCTGCATGCTCCCCCCACAGCTGAATCTTGACCCAGGTGCTCCTGGTGTATGGCCCAGAGATGCTTCTCCTGCCTGTGGAACCGATTTCTGCAGACACCTCCTCAATGCCAGGAGAGTTCAGAGCTGGGTCTTTTCTGGAGCTCTAGGAGATCTTTTTATAGAAGACCAGCCCAGACTTTCAGCTTTTTGCTCACTGGACAGTCTGAGACAAAGCAGAACAGCCCCAAATTTACAAAAACTAGAAGTTTCCTCCTTTCCTCTCTCCCTTCCCCATCAACAAAGCCTTTGGAACTGGCCATTAGGAGATACTATTAATGCCAAGAATGTAATAGGAGACAAGCCCACATGAGCTGCTTTTATGGCTAAGGAGAAAGTGCAGACTTGCAGCGAAGAAAATTTAGATAACGACTCTTTGGAAATGTTAGAAATCCACATCTCCCTGCCTTACAGCATCTACTAGTTGGTGAAAGTCAGGAAATAATTTTGTTTAGGACAGATTGCTGTCTCCTAGGGGGATTTTATGCCTTCCCAGTAGCAAAACAGTTACAAGCAGTTATTCAATCCTGTCCAGCAATTCTGCTTTCATTAGCATTTCATGCTCTGCACTGATTTCGAACTGCAATTACCTGTGTCCTGGGGACTCATGCTGCTTAATTGCCTGGCATTATGCTAAAGCCCCTATTTGATCAAACAGGTACCTTACACAAAACCAAAGATCATTTCTGTTTCCAGGACCTTTCCTAATACTTTCAGTGGTGCTATTGACTTGAGCAGTTCCAGTCTCTCTGTCCCTCTTTAGTGACAAACTCTGAGAGGAGCAGTGGTTTCTCATGGCCAGGATAAATTCATTTTTCTTCAGCTGCCATTCACAGAATGCTGTCCCTGGAAGGCAGCTTGGAGAAGAGTTATTTGGCTTGAACTAATGAATCTTTGCTTTAGATCCCATGGGATATGTTTTCATGGATGCTTTGTTTTGTAGTGTAATTAATGTTATCAGTGTTAATGGATTCTTCAAATCCTGCTGCCACTGTCCCCCCACGTGCCTTACATGGAATACGTACACAAGAGAAGCAATAATCAGAGAGAGACAAAGCAGAGGCCAGAAGGTGTGGGATCAAAGGCTTGATTATACCTGAGGGATACACCTGCACAAGGAAATCCCTGCTTAGATGGGGGCCTCACTTGGGGAAACCTTACTGGAAGATCCAAGGGATTATTCCCAAATGAGGTTGCATCCATCAGGAAAAGCTGTCTTCTGGACAGTGGGAATATGGAGACAAGGAGATGGGCATCTCTTGACAGAGCTCTGTACCCTGCATCCCTCTGCCTAATTTTCACTGTGAATCTTTCCTCACCTCAATGCCCATGAAATAAGAACTGGAACTGTGGCAGCCATTCCTTCACCTCCTGGGTCCAGCACTGAGCTCTCCCTGCATTCCCAGAACCTTCTGAGGGGTGCCATGCTGCATCCCATGGATCTACCCTCACCAGCCTTCCCGTTCTTATTGGGTTCACCAAGAGCTACCACAATTGGAGCAGCAGAAGCACCCAGAACCATAATCCACAGGGCAGGCTTGGCACATCGTATGGCCTCTTCCCGCCGCTTCTCCCCCCTGCCTGAGTCTCTTAGGCATTTTTGGGATATGGCTCCAGAGATGGTTTGATGGAGCCAGAGACCTTCATGTCACATCACTGAGTGTGCATCCAACACATCCTTGCGCTACAGCACTCCCCCTTCGGGCACTGCTGGCCGCACGTGGGATGGCACATGTAGGTATGTTTGGGGAGGATTTGGGATGTCCAGCTGAGCGCTTCCACAAGCAGCTCCACCAGCCCGGCAGAGAGAGAGCAAGGCAGCATCAGCAGATGGCCTGAAGCCCCTTTGTACTCAGCTGGACAGAAGGCAGAGCTCATCCTGCCTCAGGGCAGCAAGAGGCACTTGTCTCCTCTATCCAGAGCTGATTTTTAGGATTCCTGTACCTCTGTGTCTCATTCTTGCTGTCCAACTCCAACACACACCTGCAGGGAACATCAGATGAAAGACGAGCAAAAATTCCCTAGCTTGCGTACAGACCTGTTTCTTATGATTAATTGAAGAAAGAAGCTGTCCTGTATGAGTAACAGATATTCAGCTTGGTGGCTGAAACAAAAATGCACAAAATAATTAAGCTTATCTTGAATTTATTTTGCTTGATCTCAGATGGAAGGGCTTACCTAACAGCTTTTCAGCCGAGCTCATTTCTCCTCTGCTCCTTTTTCTTCCTTCCTCAAAGACAATTCTAAACTACAAATGCAATTCAGAAATGATCAGCATTTGATGCAGCTGAAATGATACTGTGAAATGAAAATGTTTTCGTGACTTAAAATATTTTCCCACATTTTCTGCTGAAGTAAATTCATAAGCAGATTTTTTGTCCCCTAAAAGCTCCATATTTTTGTTCAAACTTTTTCTTTTTTTTTTTTAAACAAAACAAAAGCTCCTCTGCCAGCTCACTTAGTTCTAGTTCAGTGGGTGTGCTGTTTGTTGTGAGTGTAGGGAATGTCACAACAAATTTGTTCATTTGAGATTTCTTAAAACAAACATACAGAGGAGGCTGAAAACTCTGAGTGGGCATCTGCATTAAAAAGCCCACCAAGTTAAATATTGAGGAAAATTAGCTTGCTTAGCAAAAGGACACGTCTCGTAAAGCTAGTACTGGCTTTTCCCGTGGGGAAATGTATTGGTACATGAATAGGAACCCATGTGGGAAAACATATTTATTTATGTGAATGCAGGAGAAAATTGTTTCTCAATTAAAACCTCCCAGTTTACGTATTCAGGTATTCACCCACCTGACCTTTTACCTTCAGGAAAGCCTTACCAAAGCATGGGATCAGAAGCAGCATTACCAAGTCAGCCCCACTCTGCATTAACCTCTGCAGGAAAGGTTTGTGTAAGACAAACCCTGACGTGCTCCGGAGAGAAGCCCAGCAGAACTCTCCAGGGAGGAACATGCAATAGCTGGAAGCCCTGGAGCTTGCATAGCAATTTTCATCATAGCCTGGAGCAAATCAGGGATTGACTCACCTCTAAGGCTATCCCCACCAAGCTGCAAGTCACAGGGACAAGTTTTGATATAAACTAAATCCCTACTTTCCCTTGTTTTTTAAGGGGCCAGGAGGAAATGTGCGACTGCTGGAAGGATGTGATTCACATGGCTCCCCTCCTCACCCCACACCTTGCACCTGGGCGACTGCCAAAATATTTCCAGCACTATCTATTACTGTCTCAGCTGGTCAAGAAGCAGAAGAAATTTCCCCGCTCTGGCCAGAAGGGAGGCAAATCCAGTCCAATGGGCTGACCAAGAGTATGGATAGTTCAAGGTTGCATTTTCAGCACGTGCCTCTGGGTTTTGGGTTGGCAAAACACAGTTTTTCCTTCTGAGAACCTCTTCAAGTTCAGAGATATACTTTTTTTTTTGTGCACAGAAAAGTGCAAAAATAACTTAACTGTTTGGAACTCTGCACCCATCCCTTAGAAGGAGCAGAGCAGGTGCTTTCATAGAAGTACGTGTCTCACTGCCACCAGCACAGGCATTTTACAAGAGGGGCTTGCATAAAGAAGTTAATTTGCTGGTCTTAAAATGCAGGCAACTTATCACAGCCGGCTGTGCAGTAAGCACTGAGCAGGGAAGATAAATTTCCTCATTTTTACAGAGTTAAATCTTGCTAATTAAGACCACATTCCTGCTTGCTAGAAAGAATTTGCATTGATATCTAATATTTCCCACATGTACTTACCAGAAATGGATGTTTCAGCCTGTCTGGAGCACAGGCATTAACTTCCTCTGCTTCCCCAGAGCATTGGTTTTGAGGAAAGGGCCCTTTATTAGTGTGAAGGGCTGTGCCTCTGTAGATCTCCTTTTTGGAGGAATACCCCTCCAGTGGTGTTATTTGTGGGCATTCAGACTTGTGCCCCACCTCCCCATCTGAGAGTGGGGATTTCATGGGAGTGCAGGAAAGGGAAGAAAGGAGTCTTTTTCCAAGACATTTAACTAAATGCCTACACGGGATGAAATCCTCTCATCTAACTAGTCCACAAGGACAAGAGACGCTTTCCAGTGCAGAGACTTAAAAAGGCCAAGGGTGGGATTGCAAATTTCCTTCTGTGCCTGCTGTGTGGCACCTCCTTAGCTGCTGTTTCAGAAGAGCTTTGCACCTGATGCTTTGGTTGCGAGGGACCTTTCTTACAACGTCGAGCTGGTGAGTCAGTGCAGGGCTCGGCAAAGGGAAGAAAAGAAAGAAAAGGAAAATGCTCTCCCCTCGACGAGTCGCTGAGCTGGATACCCTGACATTGCCTGCCACCTAGGACATGGAGCAGGATGAGCCACGTATCTCCCACGTGCCATTTTCCAGCTGGGCAGCAGACAGATATAAACAAACACAGAGTCCAGGGAGCTGTGAGGAAGGGAGGTGACGCCACCAGACTGAAGGAGCTGAGGAATGAAACACGGCTCTGGGAGCTGTGCTCGCCTTGGCAGTGAGCTCAGGAGGGGATCAGGCTGAAGGGGGCAAAGGAAGGCTTGGACAGCAGAACTGGGACATGCCAAAAATCTTTGCTAAATTAGCACCAATATGCTAATGGATTGAAGACTTTTGAATGCCAAACGATGTGTCTGTGTTTGCAACTGAGGGGACATGAAAGAAGGATCTTCCATCACACTGCGAGTTCTGTTGTTTCCAAGCTTTCTTTAATTCATAAATGGAACAAACAGTCACGAAGTTTGAGATTTTATTGCAAAATCCCTCTTTTACAAACTCTCAGTACAGCCCAGTGCTGGACAAACACGTTTCACAAACTTGGTGGTAATATTGATGGTTGTTTGCATCCAGTAATGCCAAAGCAACCCACAGCTAAGTAGGCAGCACACATTTGGCTCTAAAAATGTTGAAGCCAAAACACTAATGCTGCAAATTGCAAGGTTCATTTAAATGAAAATGAATGCTACTATGTTTGTGTAAAGCCAAAATGGAATTTAACAGAGAAAGCTGTGAAGCAGGATATTTTGTCACTGGAACAAATCATCAGGAGGACTGAAACGCACAGGCTTGACATTATCAGAACGACCCGGGCAAGGTGAAAAGATTAGTCTTGACATTTGTTCGTGGATGGATAATTTTGCTGAACGGATTTTCTAAGGGGAAACCATTTTTGACTGTTTTGTGAGAGTTCTACCTAATGAGCCAGCAGGAGAGACCAGTGAAGGGCACTAGAGCAAGCCCTGAGCTGCTGAACCATCCCTACTCCGCTGTCACTGGCAGCAACACTGGTATTATTGCTAATTCTTTCCATTCAATCATGAGCCTTGTTGGTTTTCAACTTGGGTTGGTTTTTTTTCCTTAAATTATCTGGTTTGCGAGTTTTCACAGGCCAGGAGAGATCCAAGCTGCTGCTGCAGACAAAGAAATCCATGGTTAAAAACAGATAACTGGCTCCTTCCTCAAAACATTCTAGCTTTTTCCGCTGAAGGTGAATTTTCTGGCAACAGTATGTGTGGTTTTCCATCCTCTGGGATATTCTCTAACAATAAATAACTTTGATAATTACAATGTTGGGCTGGATTCCGACAACGACAGGTTCTTAGCAGCCCTGTAGCCACAAGTCAGGGAAAGCAGCCCCTTCCATGCTTAGTTCTGCACAAACTGGTCACGAGAGCTGCTGCACCCAGAGCAGGGACAGGTGGGTTCAAACCTGGTGCCTGCAAGAAGGCCGGTGCTGGATAAATGTGCTTTTCCTTCCCCTGAGAGAGCAGTGCTCAATGGTGACCTGTGTGAGGCAGGTCACATCCTAAGCTACAGGCAGGTGCCACCACACCACTGTGCTCCGACGTGGCTGGAAAAGGGGAAAAAATGGGCAACCAGAGCAGGGAGAGGTGGGGGAATAAACAGGAGTAAAAGATGCTCGAGAAGGGCAGAGAAAAAAACCTCGAGGTGAGCCTGGACAAGTGGTGAAATACATATCCTCCAGGCAGGCAATTAGCAACAAATCTTCACCCTGATGAGTCTTTCAGCCTTGCTCAGTGCAGCCGTGGTGAGGAGTGAACCAGGGTGTTGTAATTGGTCTGGGATGTGCAGGTGATGAACTGAGCCTCTTCTGGAGGAAGGTGGACCATAACTCCTGTGTCTCAGGGCCTTGCACCTACTTGGAGCTGTTGATAAATCACCCTGGAGTAGGTCGGGACACATCATCACTGCAGTGGTGAAGAACAGAGAAGCAGTTTTGTGTCAGTCGCCCTCAGAATGCAACAATTTTGGACTTTTGCCCTGAACTTTGGACTAGGCATGAGCCATAAATAAAGCCAGAAGGTAAATCCAGACCTTGTGTGGTTTAGAGATGACGTGATTAATAAAGGGAGACTGCAGCTGCAGTAGAGCTGAGGGTAGACAAATCTGTGCTGGACTCCTTCTCCAAAACAATTCTGCAGAGCATCTCTCAGGGGCCATTGCAACTTGGCAGCAGGAAAACAAGTGGGAACTGATCTCTAAAGAGGATCTCAGAAAAATCTCCTCTCAGCCCATTGAGAGACCTCCGCTTCCTGCTGCCCCTGCTCCACGTTTACCAGCAGATTTTCCCAGGTGGTGTCCCACCTGCTCAGCTCTTTTGTAAATCTGGCCCCTGCAGGGGAACTCAGCTCTTTCAGAAAATCTGCTATGAAAAGAGTGGAATGAAAGCATGTTGACTCCCATGGGAAGGTCCTTGCTGTTTCCAGCAAGCTTTGGCTCATGCCGATTCATTTCTCTTTCCTATTCCCAGAAAATAAGAGAGGTTCAAAAGATCAGGGTGAAACAGGGTTATGCACTTCACCACTGATGTAGCACAAAGAAAATACATGCTGTCCAAAGAATAAATGAAGTCACACTCTCAGTTCTTAACTTACTTTAATTGAGTATATAAAAGAAGACTAAATTTCATTATCAGACTCAGCAGGAAAAGCTAAGCTGGAGGGAGGCAGTTCTTTATTAATTCACAGGGCTGTACATCACACATTATGTCTGGCAGAAAATAAAGTGTTTTAACTTGGAGGGAAATATTAATTTTAGCTGGAAAGAAACAGTGTCTAACGTGAGCACACCAACCTTTCTTCAGCAATATGGTTTAGAATCTTAAGGTAAATGCTCTAATTGTCAACTTTCTCTGTGTAATGCTCTGATGTTTTCAGTAGCCACAATTGCCAGTGGCACGGAGCTCCGCAGTGCAGCCAGGTGCTCTGTGAGAAGGCAGCAGAAGCAAGGTTTCTTGGTGCCCCTTCCTTTTCTGTCTCCCCATCCAAAAAGCACATTTTGAAGTGAAAGAGCTTTCAGGTGTGGAACTCCTACTAAAAGCCAGAAGCTCTATTTTCTTGCACTGTCCTGGTGCACCAGTGGTGTTGCTGCAATTCAAAGTAAGCTTCCAATACATAAGAATTATTTTCTTCTTCCCACTTTTGGGGGTTTTTTTCACTTTCTCATTTTTTTATCTCTTCTTGCAGGAGGAGGACTGGCAGGCTCTACCTGGACTGCCACCACGTGTTAGTTAAGTGACTGGTTAGAGGTGTCAGAGCTATAATGCAATTTGTATTCATTATGCCTCTCCAAAAGAGCAGGTAATTTGAGGCAAGATTGAAGCTGTGGACAATTCATTAGACGCTCATCTCAAAGGGAAGTGCGCCAGACAAGAGAATCTGATATGCTTCTGAATACCTGGAATTGATGCAATGTTCCGTGTTAAAAATACCTTTCACAGTTATGCATTTTGGAAAATTTGCCTTTGACTGTGGGGAATTGTCAGCTTGTCTGAATCATGGTGGATCTGAGCTTCACACAGATGAGTTAGCACGGCTGCATTAGGAAAAGACAATCAAAGCCCTGTTCCCACCAAAGCATGCTATGAAAATTGGAATAAATCTCCTAATTGAAAACTAATTGGTGTTATACTGAGAAATGCCAAACAAGACGGTGCCAGTTCAGATCATTCCCTTCCTCAAGCACCAAGGGCAAATTAAGGTTCCCAACAGTGTTACACAGTGAGATGTACTTGCATCTGGCATTGGGAAAGGAATGCCCACTCTGGGAGCTGTGTAGGCAGCTTCTCTTCGAGAGTGTTCTACCACTTCTTGCAATGGCAAACACAGAGTTCCACAATGACTGAGACCTCTGAGGCGTCCCTACCACCCCCACAGATTACAGCACCTCCCTGATTCAGGAGAGGGCTGGTGCACATCTTTACAGAGACTCCTGGCAGACCGGGCCAAACTTGTCACCTCCAGGTAATCTGGCACACTCAGCTCCCACACCGTCCCGGCAGGAATGTGAACTGGAAAGAAACCAGAACTGCATTGCTGCAGATTAATAAAGGCAACCCACTCTGGTGGGATCAACACTCCTCTTTGAGGTCAGCTGGTCAGGATGAGAGAAAGTGCAAGAAGTTGTTGTGAAAAGGGGAAGTTTCTGCTGGTTTTTCCACTTTACTTTTCCAGGACATAACAAAGAGAGTAGTTAACCTCTTATCTCTTTACTACCACAATTTACCTACTAAAAGGTAATTGAAAGTCTCTCCTCAGTCTCTTATTTTCTCAGATAACCGGTTCTTTCCTCTCAAACTATGTGTTACAGGTGGCCCCTCTGTCTTGCTCTTGCTCCTTTTTCTGCACTGGCATTTTGGCAGTGCCCCTGCATAGTTCTTGGATCACAGCTTCACCATCAGGCACAACACGATTCAAGACCCTCCCATCCCTGAGGTGACCAGAGAAAAAGCACTGTCTTTCAAGCTGCACTCCCATTTTCACTGTTCCAAATCAACTCTGCCTTTTTGCTAGAGCATCCTGCATCACCAACAGTGTCCGTCCTTTGCATCCCCAACATCTCCCTTCTTCTCAGTGTCATAATCCATGACCTCATCTCAGACTGCTGAATTCTCCTGCCCCATGTGTCACACCAAGTGTGTCTTCAGCCTATACCACCTGAGAGGCTGCAGACAACTTTCCTACTTCACCCAGGCAAGTCTGACCAAATCCCATCCCTCAGAGTCACCCTAAATCTCTCAAACTTTGTCTGGGACACGTCTGTTAAACATTTCTGTATTTAATAAATCTATTGATTAGAATCAGGCATTGTTTGCACCTCCTGGTGACTTCACTCACACTGTGTATTAACTTGCTTTGCTGGAGGCAGCATCAGAAGACCTCGCTCATGTTAGCTGATACGCTCACTGATATCCACCACTTTCCCCTTCCCCTTCAGGCAGGTGACCCAGGAAAACAAATGCTATCACTGGCAGCACCATTGCTCTGGCATGACTTGATAAATGGGAGTTGGCTGCTTTTAATCCTTCAATTAGTTTTCGTTAAGGACTTGTGAAAGAAATGAGTGGATGTCAGTGTCATTCTGGGCATCACAACTAGACTGGTGAGTTTACGAGTGTCTACCTCCTGCCTTTCAGAAAAAAAAGCACCATCTCCAGTGCTGTGGGCTTGCAGCCATGCCCCAGGAGATCTCAGAGATAACAAGTTCAGAAAGGAACATTTGAACTTTTTTTCTTCCAGCCTCACTTAAAAAATAAATTTTCTTTTATATTACTGCATTCAGAATTAGCCTATTTTGATGAAATACCATCTTCAGGGAGAAATATGTTCTGTCGCACACTTTTTAATCAGCTCTCTCTCTAACTCATTTGAGGAATAATGCAATATTTTTCATTTTGTTTTGTTTGGTAAAGCTGAGGTGAAGAAGATTGCTTGTATTTCCCCTAATCATTCTGTCTGGTTTGTTGATGAAGTTCTGTTCTCTGTCTGTGAAGGAGTTTGGTCTCAATAGATCTTAAAATACTAAACATGGGAACCTTAACTGATCTTGGGTAGAACTAAATGCAAGGGTGATTTCATCATTGTTTTTGCTGAGAGCAGTTAGACTAGAAAATGTTTGAACTTGTCACAAATCAAGTGAATCAAGAGCCTTTCAGTACTCGGTGATAAAATCTGAATACATGATCAGCACAGAAAGTCTCAGCTGTGCCATCCCCCTCCAAGGGCCAGGCCTGAGATGTTTAGTGTAAAAAGGTCTTGTTAAATGGCAGCTTTAGGTTGATGCTCAGGTTGTGTTAATCAATGTATCTGGCTGGTGTTTGCCACCTCAGCTCTTATGCTGGTGATCTCTGGGTGATTAATCAGAACTTCAGGGAAGTGTTTGCCTGCCCACACTCCAGGGCTGTGTCAACTTTTACTACAACAATTTTTTCTTACCCTGTCAATTTTTATGCCACCAGGGCACTGGGGCTGCCTCTGCCAAGCCATAAAGAGCAGACTCAGTGTCAGTGCACACATCCATAGCTAGCAAAGGCGGGGAATGTCCGCCCTTCTGCCTGACTTCCCAGCAGACGAAGCCTTGACAAAGTTTTTCAATGGATGTGAGTGTGTCTGTCTCTCTCTCCCAACTTGTTGTCCTGTTGCCCAGTGTTTCCCATCCTTTTGACCCATTGCAAATACCATCTTCATTAATGCCATTTCACAGAGACACAGAGCTTCCATGGAGAATGGCATTGCTGTCTGGCTGCTGCTAATGTGGGAGGGATCCTTTGCTGCACTGAAGCTCCTCTGCACAGCTTTCTAGGACAAGGTCCCTGGTCACATCTCCTCGGACACAGTTCTCAGGAAAAGAGACAATTAGATCTGTGCTAGGTCGGCTGCTGTATGAAGTTGTGCGAACTGCTTCCTGTACAGAAGGTACCTCACCTCGTAGAATTTCCCCATGTAGAGGGGTTTTTGCAAGGACTTTTCACAGAATCACAGAAGGGACCCCCAAGGAACATCAACCCTAACTCCTGGCCCTGCACAGCACCATGCCCAAAGGCCACACCATGTGCCTGAGAGCGTTGTCCAAACACTTCTTGGACTGTCGGGCTCGGTGCTGTGACCACTGCCCTGGGAAGCCTGTTCCAGTGCCCAACCACGCTCTGGGTGAAAACCTTTTCCTGATATCCAACCTAAACCTCCCCTGGCACCCATCACAGGAGGTGTTTATCCAGCTGGGGGATGGACATTTTGTCCAGAAGGATTCTGTGAGAGACAGTATGGAGAGCATTACTGAAATCCAAACAGATCACATCCACTGGCTTCCGTTGTCTCAGTGCCTGTCTAGCCAGCAGATTGGTCTACTAAGAAAAAACCCAATACACTTTCTCAGCAGATTCAGCCTAACAGGCCCCCAGGACCTAAACCCTGATAATCACTTGGTCAGGCACTCTGGTTTTATGGGAAAAGCCCAGGATGATAGGATCTGTCATATTGACGTGCTACAACTCTCTACATTCCTACTACATGGAATTCTGAAAACTAGAAAGTATTCCAGGTATCGAAATAAAATATTTACATTCCCCTTCCTTACTGGAGACTGTTTGCTGGACCAGCCTGTTGTAAGACTCTTTTATCTGCTTCAGTTCACTTTACTACTAACTGTGACTTATATAGGATTTATGATTCAAGTCAAGAGCTTGATTGCATTTAGTTTGCTGGTGACAGAATCAATTCATTCCGGGTAGGAAGAGTGATGCATTGCTTGTCAGCCCCTCACTGGCCCACAGATTATTGAGAAACCTAGTGAGTGTCTTTTTATGTTTTGGAGTCATAGGGTTTTTTTTCTTAAATAACTTCATAATTACTGAAATTCAATATTATTCTCCTCAACTGAGGTTATGGAACAAGGAAAGCCCTGGAAAAAACTCTTAATAAGTTTCTTTTGATGCGAAATAGTCTCACCCTGGTGAAGTAAATAATTCCTATTTCAACTCACTCATTTCCATTAATTTCACTTGAACTTTCAGGGTAATATCAAACATTAATTTTACTATTATATTTCAGTTGTATTATTAATTTTTGATGGTATAATGCTTTGTTATTATAGAATAACAATGTGTGTGCCTTATGGAAACAGAGCATTTAGGTATTGTTGAAACAAAACTATTTGATATTTTCAAGACCATCCAATTTGATTATTCTCATTAGATATTTCTGGAAGAGCATTTTATGTTGAAATTTGATTTCAAACAAAAATTACTTCTGAAATGTTGGGATTTTATCTCTGGCTAAAAATGCTGGTATCCGGCAGGTAACAAGAAACAAAGAAGCTGACACAATTAGGCACAAAACAAAAAAGAAAGGGTGGTTGCTTCTGTCTGGGGGCTGCAGAGGCTTCCTTGCAGGTCAGTAGATGAAGCAGAGCTGCTGTAGCGTGTCAGAAAATAAGTGTACTCAGCTCTACAAATTAAATTCTCAGCTTCAGCTCTCAGCCTCTCATTGCCATTTTTTTGTCTCTCCCTGTGCCAATGGCATTGCTTGAGTTCCTCTTTCTGCCCCAAGAGAGGGAGACTGGGAGAATGTCCTCTCCTCCACACTTGCTGTAAGGCTCTCCAACATTTTGCGCACTGCTGAGCAGATTGAGGCGAAGGACAGGCTTGTCTGGCTCGTCCTTGTGTCCCCATAAACAGCCATACTCACTGGGCACGTAGGACTGAGACATCAGGCTGGAGCTGAGCAGGCCTATGCTTGGCAATTTACCTCCCAGAGAAAGTTAATTCCTGTGTTGTCTGTCTTTCTGGCACAACTCACTTGTACGCCCAGTGAAGACACAACCCAAAAGAAATATAACTTAAAAAGTGCCTCAAACGGGAGAGCTGGATGCAATTAACATGTGGATGAGGGGAGCTGGATGACCTTCACTCCCTGATGGATTCACTCCGGAGCTAAACACATCTAAGGCTCTGTCTGTACCTATTCATCAAATTAATGGTGTGATGGTAGTTGTGCTAATTGGATTAAATCCACACTGAGCCATGGGCTTATGCTAACAAGCAACGAGCTCCTCAAAGTCCCTGAAGTGTGTGATGTGTGCTGGTTGCTCCTCCAAAAGCAATGGGCACTGTGTCAGAAGATGCACCACAAAGTGTAATAAAGACCTTTTAACATATCGTAAAGAAACCAGATCAAAAGTTTACTAATGCTGGCCATGCCTGCGTAAATGCATGCCAAAGTCTCAGATGTGATGGCTCCTTGTTCCTCCAGAGACCCCATAAGCCACAGGACTGTTGATGTGGCAGCGTTTTACACTGGCCTGCTCAAGTCCACTCTTTTTCTTCCAGTGGTGGGAAATAAAGCAAGAAGGTTTCCATGCATAGGAAAATAATGGATAAGCGTGGCACTTTGCAAATCCTACAATGGCAATTGCTCAAACCATCCTGGTGCTTGAGTGTCTCTCTTTTGCTAACAGGGGTTTGGGCTGAGGCACTCCCAGGTGCTTTTGTCCATTAAATTTTGCCTCCCCAAACAGTTCCCCCAAGGTTCCTCTTTCTTATTCATTATTAGTGACATCTAGTGACCAGCGAGAGTCATGCAGCAAACAAATAAAATCGTAATTAATAGGTTAGACTGAACTTACATGACAAGAGACCACTTGGACTACTAGTTTAACAAGTATTTCTCACTGCTGCCAGTAGAGAAATTCATCAGGCTCTTGTGCTTGAAATTATCCTTTGCTCCTCAGCCTTTTGCAGAATGCCAAGGGCTGCCCTAGCTCCTGCAGGAGGTCCTATGAAGAAGGTCCTCAGCTGAGAATTTCCAGAATGTTTTATGATCCAGATAACAGTCTTGGAGTTTGAATTTTGATGTGCTTTAAAGGTTCTGATTTTCAGGCATTGGATTTTCAGCTTTTCTTATAAATCAGGTTTCCTCAGGATATCTCAGTTGGATGTCTGAAAGACTTGGCAATTTGTAACACCTCCTTTCAACCTGCTTTCCTGATAAAATAAGAATATTTTATTCTTTTGCCACTATTTAACTGACTCTCTACTCCCTATCACCTTGCAGCCCAAGCAACACAATAGCAGATATTTCTGGCGTCATTATGGTCCTCCTGTTCTTTGTGCAAATAGGAAACAACTCAGAGCAAAGTGCCTGAGATGGCTGTACAAGTACTGAAATCGTAAGTAAATAAAAAAAATTCATTTGGGAAAGAAGACAAGTGGGAGAGACACTTTATAGTGCAGATATAGCAAAAACCACTTGAAGTTCTTGTCTTCTAGTACACAAATCTGATTTGAGATGCAAATCTAGGGGAGATGGGCTTGGCTTGGCCTGGTGTTTGCTACTGCAAGATTAATCTGTAAAAATAACTTGAGAAAGAGGCTTCAATCTCAGGTCCTTTGTGTTGCCTCATCTTCCGAGGTAATGGTGCAGGAGGTGAACACCATGCCCAGGTGCAGAATAGCCCAGGTGTGAGGCCGTTATGATCCATGGGAGATGTCTCTGCCCAAATTAAGATGTAAATCAGATCATAGGCCAAACTCAATTATCTAGATTTTATTTAACACTAAATGTGAGTTAGAGAGATAGAAAAGAGGAGAGGAGGAGAGAGAGAGAGAGAGAGAGAAAGACCAATGAGAAGATAGTCACTACCCGTGGATCCAGTGGCATCCCATTGGTCCTTCTGCACCCTGGGTTTCTGGGCAATGGGGATCCTGGAGTCTTTCTGGAAGTGCCACCCTTATACAGCCCTACAGTTCAGGGAATTCCAGAAGTAGTCACAAATGTTCCCAAAACATTGAGGTGGTGTGTGCATTAGCAGTTGCTTCCTTTCCCACAGTTTGACACTGGTAATTTTTGTCTGGACGCATTAACCAGGATGTGCTCACCAGACCTCACCTCTGTTAGGTCTGGAATTAGCACCTTCCTGCTGTAAATTGCTGCCATCTGTACTCAGCTCAAGGTCCCTCTGTGGTGGCTTATCTTATGGCAAGTTCCTTCTGTGGCTTTGACAGTGTTTCCAGACAGGCAGCTGTATTTTTTAAGTCCTTTTAAGAGGCACAACAGGGAGACAGAGATGTGAATGCCCCACAGTTTCTATTTTTTCTTGCCTCTTGAGGAGATGGGGAAAGACCAATCTGGTCTTTGCCAAGTGATCCAGTTGAGGAAACCAGCTCCCCAGCAAGATTTCAGAAAGGTTTCTCAGCAACCAAGCCTCCACACTGAATGGAGATTGTGCCTCAGATAAAAGGCATTCAAAGGGAGCTGAATCAACATTGGTTTTTGGCTTGCACACACACCAGTGCGCCAGGCAGGACACGAGCTCTGTGCCATGCCTGGCCTGCTCCTGATACTGTCACAGTTAATGGCGTGGAATGGGATAGCAGGACTGGAGAGACACTCAGCTCTCCATCCAGGGCACACTGCCGGTGCACCTCTGCTGCTGAGGGAATCTGAGTGTGAAATGCCAGCCCAGCGCGTGGGAATCTGCAGAGCTGATCGGAGCGGCAAGCAAAGCACAGTGAGGGAGGGCAGCAGGGCAGCCATGGGCCAGCAGCAAGACTCAAATTCTCTCTGTGTCCCTGCTGTACTTGTCAGTCCAGTCCTGGGCCCACACGGGTGCCCAGGGGTGCCTAAGGGCTCTGGGCTCTGCAGACCTGGCGTGCTCCAGCCCACAGGCTGGGGAGGGGAATGTCTCGGCATCATTTCCTCTGAGACATGCTGCAAATATAGGACTGGTGACAGATTGAATACAAAAAGTGTTGCAGCCTGGAGCAAACCCACAGCCAAAAGGGCCACACCATTATGCCATTAGTCAGAGCAGATGCTTGTGATAGTGGCAGTGACCTGAAACTGCTCGTCTTGTTACTCAGGGAGGGCTTCAGCCATGGGGCTGGCAAGTGTGGAATAAATAAACCAGGCTCTTCTTTCCTTCCTGAGCTGCCTGCCACATTCAACTCTCACTTAAGGCAAAGAGAACAGTGAAGCAGTGATGACAGCTGACACAATTCCCCTTAACAGCCAAACCCCTACTGCAAACAGCTGCTGAAACAAATTTTGGACAAAGATGTCTTAGTCAAGGACTTGTAGCTTTTATCTCCTTTACTCAGACTCTACTCCTCTGCCTTTTTCTGAGGTTTCATTCTACCTTTACACCATCAAGCACCTTAGGGCAGCAATGCCAGGTTGCCACTGGCGTGTCCACCCCGACATGCCCTTGAACAACAAGAAGTTAATGCCTTTCCTCCTTGATCCCCAGCACACTGACTCATGGGACAAGCATCCCATAGGATTCAGGTGCCCATGTTCTTTCCTTTAGGGCCCCTCTCCACTCCAGGACTGACACATCTACTGGAGTGGGTGCAAACATCTGGAACAGCTGCTGCAAAAATAGGCTCAGCCTCCACACTCAGAGAAAGAGCAGCTGGAGGGGTTTTGCTTTGTCTCCTTGAAGAGGAGGCGGGGAAGGGGCTGTGATCTACAGCTTGGACAGTAAAGAAGGGTCCACTGCAGAAATTCTCCAACCCCCTCCCCATTTCATCCATCTTGTCTTGCATAGGACACGCCAGAATCTCCTGTTTAATATAAGTTATGCCCATCTCCTAGGAGGTGACTCTCCTTCTCACAGTCCCACCCTCCACAGTGAGTGTCATTCAGGGTAGAATTTGCAATGTCTACTACAGCCTCCTTGAAAAACAAGACATCTGCCACAATGTTTTGCTGGGTACAAAAATGCTTGACGAGTGATGAAATTTAAGGATGTGGAAGGCCTCAGACAGCACTAGGCTTTGCTTTCTGCCCTCAAGATGACTGAGAAGTGTACTGTGAGAAATGTCTCTTTAGTAGCTCACCAGGCTAAATGCCATGGTCAACCCAAACCTGGGCAAGAAGAGACATGGGGATTTAATTTTTATACAACTTATCTTTAAAATTTCCACTTTTGATTTGGAGCATTCCGGTCTCTTTGGAAGCAGAGTTGCAAGTGAACTGTGTGGAAACTTCCAACAGCTGTCAAAGGAAATGGCAACACCTGCAACCACAGTGTGCCCCTGCCTTTGGAAAGTGTATGGACAACTCTAGGCGCAAAAGAAAATCATCTTGGATGAAAATGGAATTTTTTTTTTTAACCATCGCCGCCCTGGCAATGTTGCAGGCAGTAACTTACTGGAAGCTGTAAGTAAATCCATGAAACACTTGGCTGCAGCAGTCAGTGTCAGAATGCCTTTGCAATTTTCATTTAATCAGCTGGCAGCTGTAATGAGAGAGATGGATCTGCAAAGGCATCTCTGTCAGAGGAGCTCTAACACACAGCTCCTGCCAGGCACAAACGCCTTGCTCCCAGACAGACTGCAACAGGAGGTGTGGCTGGGAAGGGCTGGAAGGGCTTTAGCAGCACCTGGAACACAAACCTGAGGCAGGAGATGTAGCTAGTAGGTATTCAAGAAGAGAAGGTAGCCTTGGAGCACCCTGTGAAATGCTCCACAGACCTGCCACCTTGTTGTGGAAGTCTGTATCCATAACCACCTCCCCCTAATCCCTGCCAGGTCATGTTGATAGTGGTCCCTCCTTGCCTTCCTGCCTGTAACTTGGCTCCACTTTAAAATCCTAATGTAAACAGGCAAACCTTAAAAAGCTACTACTGCAACCATATCAAACTACACAGTGTTTCTCATTAGCTTAATTATTCTTAATTGCTTTACTTACAACTGGCAGGATCTCATTAACATGGCTAAAAAAACAATCAAACCATAAAGCTACCCATATTTTACTGTGTACATCAAGAACATAACACAGAACGCAGGAGGGCAGACTTTTGCCCAGTTTTCCCAAGGAAATACTTCTGTGTCTGTCAGCAGGCACTGTCATGCCATTTTCCCTCCTTTAACATTTTTCCAGTGTTGTGTCCCAAGCTGGCTTGATATGAAAGAGACAAAAACACTGATTTCTGTCAAACACCATGAATATAGGTGGGTGGACAGAGAGGAGAAAATACAACCACATGGCAAAAGTTACTAGCCATGGTTTCACATTTACTTTAAAAGCTTTAGTGAGAATAGAAAAGTGTTTTGAGCATCAGACTGGTCCTCTAAAGTCCTATTTTATGACATCCAACACCACCTTCTTCTAAGATGTTCCAACTCAGCTTGGAGCCTACTTTTTTGTTCACATGCTTCCTTTGTTCTGTGTTACTCAGGAGCCCATATGAGGGAAAAACCAGCATTTCTATGAGAAGACCTATTTTCCACAAAACCATACTGGCTGTCATTAAATCTTATTTATATTCTCTCATTATTTATCCTCTCAATGCTGCATTCCCTTTCTTCTTCATTGCTTTATGCTGGGGGTTTCAGTATTACTTGGCTCACCAACAGCATCACTGGGCATTGTTCTGGGTACCCTGAGATGAGTGAAGCTCCTTTCCTACCATTTTTTCCATTCTGTGACTCCTCCACCTGGTCTCAGCAAGACCAGACAGTGGCAGGAAAGATTCAGGAGAGGTTCATAAACAACCCTCATCTTTTCTGCAAGAAAGGAGATATTTCTTCCCACCTTATAGCCTTTGCAGCAAACAAAATGTGTGTTCTCCCTTTGGCTTTTCTCAGCAAGTGCTGATCCCTCTCCACTGGAGATCCCACAAGCCTTCACCCACTCTGTTTTATTCCTCTCATTGAATGACTGGCAATGCTGCCTGGAGCAGGGCGAATGCGAAACCACCCACTAGTAAAGGAAGGTGTGAAAAAGACCCAAAAAAATGTCGCCTTCCTTTACAAATCAGAGGTGAAAAATCTCTGTCCTCTTGCCAGAAATGCAGATGCTTCCTGTGGAGAGCAGCTGGATGGTCAGCAGGGAAAATCCTCACCAATTTGTACCCATCCAGGCACCAGCATGAATTGCACCACGCACATGAATTTCCAGTTTGATGTTTTCTACAAACTAGATCTACCTTCAGGAGCTACTAAAAAACCTTTTTCCTCCTCAATCTGAGAGATTCAGTTGGAGCATCTGGGGAGCTCCAAAAAGGTTTTTAGAAACACCAGGCAAGAGGAGGAAAATTCTCAGTCTGTTAAGCATTATGTCCCCACTGGCATCAACAGGCTCTGGCCATTCACAGCAGCTGACACCAGGTCTGGCACCGGAAATTCTCCAGCTTTACTTTTATGAGATCTTGAGATGCACTTACGGCTCACAGCAGAGATCTGTGCCAATGTTTCCTTACAAAAACCCCCAATGTGTTAGTTTAACATTATTAGTAAATATTTAGCTCTGCTGCAGCAGCACTTTGTGGTTATTTAATACCTCCAGGGACAACTTTCTTGAAATAATAGGTGAAGTGCTGGGATTTGAGAGAGCTGAGTGTAATTCTCTGCTGTTGCAGACTCAGATCTTTGGCAGATCAAAGAGCAATGCTCTGCTGTGATAGGGTATCTGTGTGCATCCCAAACCCTTGGGAGAGGGGGTGCAGAGTAATGGAGTTATGGATATACAGTTATTTTATGTGAAAGCATGGAAAGCAGTTCAATGCAAAGTGAACAGGGTGATAAAATCTAAGTTTCCAGGAAAGCCCAGTCAACCCCAAAATGCAAAAAAGGGCATTAAGTAGCCTTGTCTCAAATGTGAACACAAGAATATTTTTCCAATCAGTAAAAACAGTTATCCCAGCACTCAAGTGAGGCCTGTGTGGTTGTAAAAAAGGAGTCAAGATTTGGGTTCTAAAGAGAAACATCTTCAGGTCCTGTTCTGCAGATTTTAAAGGTCTATGAGCAAATAACCAGTAATTCCCAGGTGTGGAGTTATCTGACTTGTAAATGTGTGGACCTTATAAGATGTTGGATTTGTTTGATCTCTTCTGCTATCAAAAATCCCCTAGGGAATATTTATCCTGCCTTTGCATGGAGATAGTGAGAAGAACAAATTTTTAGTTCTAGAATATCACCATGGGCTGGGCTTCATGCAGACAAAGACGTCAGGTCTAGAGACAAAACATGGTGTCCTGATGCAGTATTTGAATTCGTCTCCAGGTTTGTGAAGATGTATCCAAGAAAATTCCTGTCTTCTCTAAGAACCATTTCATCAGAACTGAGAGGAGGTGGTGACACGGTTTGGGTGGCCAGTAACTCTGAACCAGGAATGTCACTTTCCAGCCTGACTTCTCCAGTACTCCCAGCTTTCATGTTTAGCCTGTAAAATAAAGCAAAGCAAGTAAAACAGAAAGCATCACAAAGAATC
>VWPU01010213.1:0-18016 GCA_013398955.1 Callaeas wilsoni
CCCCGCTCAGCCCCTGCCCGCCTGGCTCGTGTCCGCCTTCGCTCAGATTTTCTCGTGGTTCTCTTCCCCTTTCCTACTAATCCTTAGCAAGAATATTGCGGTGTTTTGGGGGGAAAAAAAAAAACCTAACCAAGCGAGGGGCTGGCAGATGGCTATGACAAACTTGAAGGGTTTCCAGCAGAGCTCAGCCAAAACACTGCCAATTAAAGAAGAGAGAATACCCCAGCCATTCCCGGGATTTGGAATTAATTTTTGCATCAGTAATTGGCAATTTCCTGGCGTTGGGAATTGCCTTTGTTTGGCACTTCTCCTTTTACTGGAACTCGCAGTTTAACATCTCAGTGTCCTGTTTGCTCTTTAGGTCAATGAAAGGACTTAGGAGTCAGGTTCAAGCTTTTTTTCCTTTCTTTTTTTTTTTTTTTTTTTTTCTTTTTCTGTTTTTCCCCTGGGAAACTTTATCCATGTCCAGTCAAGCACTTTGTCCCTCTGGGAATGCACTGGAGGAATAGCATTGACCTTTCATTTTAAACACACTTTAGGAACACATCAGCATTGTTTAGTAATTGTATACAACTGAAGTCCTCTACTTTAAGGCAGCCTATCCACGAAAAAACCAATTCAGATTGCCATGTGAACTATCCCATTGTATAAAATGAGGATTCATTTGACCTCAGTGTTTGCATTTAAAAACAACCAAACACTACTAAACCCTCCCCCAAACAAAAAGCCTGCATTGTTCAAAATGAAAAATGGTCATTTTAAGGCTAGGTAATGGTGTGGTGACTGAATAATAGAGGTTATAGAGAATAATCACATTTATGAGGGAAATAATAATGTTTTTCTGTACAGAGCAATGTATTACTGATTTGTGCTTTCACTTAAACAGTGTTTCATGTAAGTGCTCTTGGGATCTGGGAGATTTTTGAGGAAGCTGAACTTCCGAGGATCATCAAATTCTCCCCTTGAATATTACTGCTAACATGGATTAATTGTGAGCTCTGGAAGATAACTCTCACTGGAAACTCTTTCCTTTGGGTGTTTATTGGATTTTTTACCTTGACAGCATCTGGTTTCCTTTTGGCAGGGGTTTGCCCCAGGCTGCTGCTCTGTGCTTGGCGGCTCAGCTGAGGGTGCTGGTGCCAGGGCAGCCTGGGAGGGACAGGCAGGAGCACCCAGCACAGTCCTGCTGAGCTCCAGGGAACAGCTGTGAGCCCGGGCAGCAAGTCCCAAACGTAGCTGCAGATACCACAAACCAGAGCTTTTCTTTCAGGTTGTTTTATTTCTTGCCTGATGGCAATGTGCTGATAGCAAGGAGCTCTTCTCTCTGGTGTCCAGCAGAATTGGTGTGAGCAGTTTGCCCTCCAGCTTTTCTAGGGTGATTTCCATCAGGTCTGTTTTACACGCTTTTTTCCTGATACTCTGTTTCCCCTCCACCACAGGTTGTGTTGAAAATGGTGGCAGAGATCAAGAAGATCCCTGGCATCTCTCGGGTGATGTATGACTTGACATCAAAGCCACCAGGAACTACGGAGTGGGAGTAATTAACTTTTCCCTATCCAAGTACTGTGTGCAGTCTAAATCATATCAGAAACCATTCCCAGTGTTGACATGCAGTACTGTGAAAGAGTGACTGGAGCTGCTACATCGCATCAGATTCCTCTCCTGGAGCATAATCCTGCAGTTCAGAGCTGTGCTGGGGATGAGACCGGCGTGGGGCTGAGGAGCGTACGGGTAAATGATGGTGGCAGCGCTGCCGGGACAGGCCCCTCTGCTTTGCCTTTGTCTTCCCAGTCCCCCCGTGTTCCCCTGTGTTCTGTTACCTGTCATTTCGGTGTCTCTTTGTTTTTGTACACGGTGTAAAAAGAGACAGTTTATTTACTTCTACCAAAAGCATTGTTACAGCCCAAACATGTAAGAGGAGTTAATTCTTTGTGACCAACCGCTTTGGGACGGATTTATTATAAATAAATATTTTGCCAAATGGAGTAGTGGGTGCTGTCAAGTCGTGGCGTGGCTGTGTACGCTGTGTTCTGTTCCCCGTTCTGTGCTCCCGGGGCCCGGCGAGCGGTGCTGGCCTCTCCTGGCACTGCCGTGTCCGTGTGTCTGGCACTGCCGTGTCCGTGTGTCTGGCACTGCCGTGTCCGTGTGTCTGTCCCTGCTGGCCCGGGCACAGCCCAGCTCCTGCCGTGGCTCTCCCGGGCCCCGCCGTGGCTCTCGGTGCTCTGGGGCTGGCAGGAGGGCAAAGCTGGGAGCGCAGCTGGGAAAGCTGAGCTCCTGGGTCTGTGGCTCCTGTGTGTCCCCAGCGCTGCTCCTGCTGCCCCCGTGCTCCCCTTGTACCTGATGACAGTTTATTTTCTACACATTTGCTTTGACGGGGGTTTTTTGGGGTGTGTGTTGTGCTAGGCTTGATCTGTGAGATCATTCTAGTTGTTAGTGTGGAGTCCTGGGTCGGGGTGAGCTCCCCATCCCTGCAGCCCCTCCTGTCGCTCGTGTTCCGCTGTTCGTAGTGAAGCAATAATTCCAGATGGTCACTGGGCAGGAGCTTTCTGATGTTTTGAGGCAAAGCCATTTCCATCCACCTGAGAATCCTGTCTTGTGACAGGAACAGCTGGATTCTGACCTGGGCACCTGCTGGTACCCCCACTGGGGGGACTGGAATGTGCATCCAGGCTCATCCCTCTTATCCCTGATTTTTCAGTTTAAGCAGTTGTGTTTTGTTCAGCTGCGAGATCACCATAGTATTATGGGGTAAAATACTTGGTTTAAACTGTTCAGTAACACGGAGTATTTCATGGCTGTAGCTCCTTCTCTCTGCCCTTGCCTGGATTTGTGAACTGGAATAATACTGAAAGTGTTTGTTCTATATTTTTGGTCGCACGCATTTTCCTGTTCTTACATTCCCTGCCTACACGTTATGGAAATTGGGTTTGGAAATTTCTGCTCCTAGGAAATGGCCAACTGGTGTAAATGTAATTTTTTTGCCTGTGCCACTGAGGGGTGGTTTGCACGAGGGGGAGGAGGTGGTGTGTCCCAGCCGGTGCTCCGAGGGCTGCTGGGGACACGGGGGTGCAGGAGGGCAGGAATTGGGGCTGGGGAGCTCTGCCTCCCCTCCAGCCCTGCTCCAGGAGGGCTTTGCAGCTTGGGCAAGCTGAGCTGAATTGATGTGGGCAAATCGAGCTGAAGTGGTAACTCAGTCACCTCCTTTCTAAAAGGGGGTGGTGATTTGCACCTACACCTGTCATAACCTCTTTGAGCTTCGGTGATGTCAGCGATTATCGATTCCTTTGCTACAGGATGGGGATCTGTGGTTGGGTGAACCCTCTACATGGGTACAGCACCTGTCCTAGCAGGTAAAAGCTGGCCTCAAAGAGAGCTCCCCACTGAGGTTCCAGTGCATTTAAGTTTGGTCAGGAAAGGCTGAGGGCAGCTGTTGTCATTCCTGGGTGCTGTCTCACTCAGAAGGGTGCAGAGACAAGAGCTGAATCTCTGGTGAGATGCAGAACCCCCTCAGCTCTCACAGCAACAGGCTCGTCCTCGTGGCTGCCAGGGCTGTGTTGCCTTGACAGCAAACAAGCAAAGCTGAAGGAATCACTAAAAATAATGTGAATAATACAGCGAGCTCTGAAAGCCACCCCTGCTGGAATCTGCCCAGGCTGTCCCTGTGGAGCTGGAGCTGCAGTTCGTGTGCTGTGGGCTAAAACGTGCTCACAGTGAGGGCTGGGGGCTGCAGGGGAGCTGGTGGCCCTGGGACACGCCCCTGCAGCTCTCCTGGGCAGGAACCTTTTATTCCCTGCACGCTGCACCCCTGGAAAAGTCCTCCTTGGAGCTGCATCCTCACTCTGGGCACGATGTCTGCCGTGCACTGCTGCCATCCTTTAACCCCTGGGCTGCTTCCCTCTGCACTCCTGGAGCTGGGCAGCAATTCCGTGCTCTTCTTTAGGTCAGAAAGTTGAATATTGAACATTTTGGGCGTAAACTATTGCACTATGAATCAAAATGTCTTACTGAAATGGAGCCTGTGCCCCTCAGCCCCTGTGTGCCAGCCGTGCCATGCGTTGTAGCCCCGCTGGGTTTTTCTTGGGAAGGTTGGTGTGCTCATCCCAGCAGTTCCTGGGTGTTTCTGTGGAATCCCTGTGTACTGGACAGCCAGAGTGGAGAGAAACATCATACTCTGTTCACATTTCTTAAAAACCTGTTATATTTAGCACCTAGTTTACAAACTAATACCTGTAGCTGCCCTGTACAATTGTTCACCTCGAGTCTTCAGTAAAACATGTCAGCAATTAGAGGAATTTGTATCGGGGGCACTCCCCATCAGTCTCAATTTTTAACATTTTTCTGCTTGTGAAATGATAAAGTACTGTGAGCCTTAATTTTTATCCACAAATAAAAATATTATGTTTGAACCTTGGTGTGACTCTTTTTTTTTTTCCAGGGCTTATGTGTAAAAACTATATTATGAATGGGAGTGTATTTTGGGTTGAAAAAGCTGGTTTTGTGATGTAATTGATTTAAATGCGTGCTCAAGAGCCTCCTTAGAGCTGGGATATTTTTCTTGCGGCTCCTTCCCTAGGGTGGTTTGGGATACAGAGGTCAATATAAAGCTAGTTGCAGAATTTCTTCCTTTTTAAATGTTATTTAGGGTGGGAAAAAAATGTTGTGGGGTAAATAACGCATTGGGGAGAGCCAAGTGTGAGTTGTGTGTTAATGAAGGAGAAGGGTGTCTGCTCCTTACAGCGTGTGGCTCTGCTCCTGTGGGCTTCGTGCCCCGGAATGATGTTCTTGGGCAGCTTTGGTCCCCTGGGAAATGCTCCCAGCGCTGCCCTTGCAGTAATTTTGTTACAGTTTGGGCAGGGTGACCTGTGACAAGTCACAGAGCCGGGCCCGGCTTCCCTTTCCACGGCCCAGCTGTCGGGGTTTCACGGTGAGGGCAGGGGATGCCGCTCAGGACGTTGGCAATGCAGGAGGAATCGGTTGGATTTGGGGGGTTTCAGAGGAAAAAAGGAGGTTTTCCGGATGAGCGCCGTGGGGTGCTGCCCACCCGTGCCCGGGCACTCTGGTGGCACGGCCCGGGGGTGGATCGGGGCTGAAGGAAAACCCGCGCCGAGGGGAGGAGTGGGAATGTGCAGGAGCAGGAGCGGGGACCCAGCACCGGGGCTGGAGGTGGCTGAGTCAGGGCTGCGGTTCGGGATGATCTCCGTGCTCTGCAGAGCTGGGGTTTATTTTTAGTCCCCGTGTGGTGCCGATTGCCATGGCAATGCCACGGCACCGCGGGCTCCGTGGATGCGCCGGCTGGGGACAGGCTCCGGCCGCGCTCGGGGATGGAGCGGCTCCTCCGGTGCCCCGTGTGCCCCACGGAGTGGGCTCAGCTCCCAGCCACAGCTCGGGCTCCCCGGTTCCGGCCAGCAAACACAATCCTGCAGGCAGGAGCCTGGCCAGGAGCAGGATCCATTCGGAATGAGCATTCTGAATTCATCCTGGGAGCGTTTCCCTGCTCAGCGGGGAATCAACTGCTCAGGAGCGTGGCCAGGAACTGTTCTGAATTCATCCTGGAAGCACTCACCTGCCCAGCAGGGAATCAGCTGCTGAGCACCTGCTCGGCTGCAGTAGCTCAGCCTTCGGTCTGAAATTCATGCGGAAAAGTAAAGACCGTGTGGTTGGTTCTGCACCTTCTCGTGCTGTTTGAGCAGGTTTGGGATCATCAGGCTCAAAGGCCTCCTTCGGCCCCTGCCTGGCTCAGCCACGTGCCTCCAGAGAGGTCTGAGTGCCTGGATTCTCCTTGACCTTGGAAAATTTCCCCTTCCTAATCACGGGTTGCTTGGTCACTACTTGGTGCAACTCAGAGCAAGCCCAGAAGAGCTGCTCGTGAGTGACCTCCCTGAACTCAGCAAAGAGGGGAAAAAAGAGTTAATTAACATACCCAGGAATTTTTCTCTTCACTTGGGTGTGCTGGGACTGGCCTTTGGCCCTACAGTCACATCTAGAAATTATTGGAGAAGATAAAAGGCTGGAGAGAGCCACAGCCACTTCCACTTCAGATTTTAATTTCAGCAGATTGGCTCCCTCGAGGCCGCTGTGACCCAGTGCCCTTCAGGGAGGCAGCTGGGAGCTCTCCGAGGGGCTGCTCTTGGGATTTGGGTTACCAGGTGGACTCAATGATCTCCGAGGTGTTTTAAAAGCTGGCTGGCTCCATGATTCCACGCTGTGGGAAGCAGGTTCGCTGAGGACACCCGGGCGCAAAGCTGCTGGCGGAGCAGAGGTTCATAAGCCACTACATTTGAGCGCTGTCAGAGCAGGGTGAGCCACTTAAACCCAATTAAACACCTTAATGAATCTTTCCCTGATGGGGTTTCAATTACCTGAAGCAGAGGAGAGCTGGGAGCAGCAGAGTGAGCTCCATGGCTAATTGGATCAGGAGGTGGGAATGATTGTGCTCCTGTGGGACCGAACTCGTTTGTTTGCTTAGGGATCGCTGAGGTACACTCCAAACCAGTCTGTACCTGGGCAAGGCTTGTGGTTTTCTGCTTAAATCCCTCTAAATAGGACCTTCCAGGTGATTAACTGCTGCTCATTTGTCTGGCTTGAGATGATCCTGTCTGCGTGCAGGGGTTTGGGATGTGCGGGTACGGAGCTGAGAGAATGTGGGCAGCAGATACTGAGAGGTACTGTGGGATCTGCAGAGCAAGGGTGGATTTTCAGATCTGTTTAAGAGAGGATGAATTGTAAATGCGTTTTAGTAGAATTACTGGAGAATTGCAGGATCAGACTGCGTGTTCCTGCACTCCTTTACTCTGGAATGAGGCACTGACAGGCTGGGAGAGCTGGGAGTGGTCACCTGGAGGGGAGAAAGCTCCAGGGAAACCGCAGAGCCCCTTCCAGGGCCTAAAGGGGCTCCAGGAGAGCTGGAGAGGGACTGGGGACAAGGGATGGAGGGACAGGACACAGGGAATGGCTTCCCACTGCCAGAGGGCAGGGATAGATGGGATATTGGGAAGGAATTCCTCCCTGAGACAGTGGGGAGGCCCTGGCACAGGGTGCCCAGAGCAGCTGTGGCTGCCCCTGGATCCCTGGCAGTGCCCAAGGCCAGGCTGGACAGGACTTGGAGCAGCCTGGGACAGTGGGAGGTGTCCCTGCCATGGCAGGGGTGGTACTGGATGGGATTTAAGGTCCCTTCCAACCCAAACCCCATTCCTTCATTCTATCAAAATAAATTTGTAGTGCAGGAAGTCAGGATGGGCTTCCTGTGTGTGACATTGTGGGGTCTTGTTGGCCAGCACAGAGGTGTCACTGGAAGGGCACATCCTGCTGGAAAACCGCGCAGGAGATTTTAAAACCAGGTTTAGAAGGGGCCCTGTGTGCAGTGCATTAACTCATCCAGGCGACCTCCTGCTTCCCCGAGCAGAAAACAGCTGCTGCAGGGGGTTTAGAAGCTTCTCTTATTTACATCTGAAAGCAGGAGGTTCGGCTAAAAGGGTGCCTGAGCCAGAGGAAAATGGATTAATCCCGAGCTCTGATCCTGGGGGCTCCAGGCTGGGTGTTACTGAAATACTCTGCTTTAAAACCAGTGGCACAAACAGCACTGGGGGGTTTCAAAGCTGTTTTAAGGCTGTTCTGTTCCTCTGCACCCCTCGGTATTCCCGGACCCTCCCTTGGCTCCAGGAGCTCGGGATTGTGTTTAATTCCCTGTAAATGCAGGACATTGCTCTGGGCACAGGGAGATTAACACGGGGGGGACAGGAGAGGGGAGGCCCTGAGAGACCCCTCAGCAGGAGACGGTTCCCATCTCGTGTGTCCAACTCTAAGGACAGAGGCTGCAATAAAAATCAGATTTTAGAAAGTGTTTTAGGAAGAGACAGAGAAATTTTCAGAACCCGGAGTAATTTATTAATATATATAGGGTCTATAATATTATATAATTAATATAATAATCGGTTATAACTCGTAATAAGCTGCAGGCAGAGAGCTCCTAAACATGTTTCTGTATGTTTATACAGTGTACAGCCAAGTTAGAAATGCGTAATTATCATATTATATATTACTTTAACAGATGATTGCCTAGAAAAAGGAACATAAAAGGAATACAGAAGGCAGGAGGTGCCCCCGGCCCTGAGCAGGGGTCAGTTCGAAGTGCTGCTCACTGCAGCATCACACCCCGCTCCTGTGTCATGGGCACGGCAGCAGGAGGGCTTTTGGGAGGGTGAGATGCTGGTGGGGCAGAGGGTTTGGCCCCCCGGGAGACGCCCCCAGCCCTCTGGCGTGTCCCGCTGGATGCCCAGGGCTCTGGGAACCGAGGATTCCAGTATCAATATTTCACGGCAGCTTTGCTTTCAGGAAATCAATCGTTCTGCAATTTTTATAAGGCGAGCCCGGCTCTGCTTACTGCCGGGCGATAGAATCACCCGGGACACAATATCCGCTGGCGTTCCCTGCCTCAGCGCCGCCTTAGGGAACATCCAGCCGCACAATGGCCCGCGATGCCCCAACAATGCCCCGCTGAGAGACGGACAAATCGCCAGCAGCTGCTTTCATTTCAGTCACCTTTGGGCGACTGACAGCCTTCAGTCTTTGGGAACAGCGGGGCGTTCCTGTGGTTAAGAGAATGATAAACACGGGAGGCTGAGGAAGAACAATGCGCCTTTTATGCAGCTCTTTAAGAACTTTTTTTCACTTTTGATAACCAACTTCCACGTAGAAAGGCCTGAAGGGTCTTACAAGGTTTCAACTCGTGAACGTGTAAAATAAGCATGTATTGCCTCACTGCTCGGGGTTGGTTTAAAGGCTTCTGGACTTGCTGGAAACTTTTTCCTTTCTGGGAAGCACTTTTAAAGTTTAAGGACAAACGAGGAAACACGTTGGAACAGGCACAGAACTAGAATGTTTTAACGGCTCAAAGTTTGAGTCATTTTTCTGGAGTTTTGCAAAATTTCTAGTGAATGTTTTAGTGCCATGTCTGCTAAATAGGTTGGATAGCACCAGTTCTTGTTGGAGGTATGTTTTATAGGATTTATCCCAAAAGGCGATGGAACCGCATTCTGGAAAGGCAGCTAAAAAGGGGTTTTTTTGTCCTGTAACTGCTCTGGAAGAACGCTGAGCAGCTGTGGGTGGCTGCAGAGCAGGATGCACCGTCTGCCGAGCTCCCAGACCACCTCACCCGGGACTGGGTCTGGCTCAGGGGGTCCCCGGCTCCCCAGGGATGGGGGGACCTCGGACCAGGGGATGGTGAGAGCCCAGCTGGTCCCAGCTGGCTGAGAGGGGACCCGACCGCAGCCGGGAGTGCCCGGAGGGGAGGGACGGAGGAAGGTGGGGATCCAAACCCTCCTGGGATGTGGTAGGGGGTAGGGCAGGTCCACCGAGCCCAGCTTGGAGCCTGGGAGCTTTGGGATGGATGCTGGGAAGAGGCTGGGGAAGCCTCCAGCCTTGGGATCTGCAAGGCTCAGGTGGGAAAACCATCCCGAGCTGGTGACGGACCTGCTGGAGCGGGAGACTGCGCCTGAGACCTCCCCAGCTCCCTTCGCCCTGCTTCCAGGCATCCTTCCATCCGGGAGCCCCTGCGGGGCACAAGCGGAGTGATGGCTCTGCTTTGGGGTGATTACAATGCTTTTGAGGCGATGGCTTCAAAATCCCGCTGCCTTAGAGGGTTTTTTCCTCTGCCTGCTGTCTCCGCACACGGCTCTGCCCGTGCTCCCAAAGTGGCTGCTGTGATTAGAGCTGTAATCTCTGTATCAGCTTTTACATTTCAGACCGGGGAGGGGAACTAATGCGATCCCCGTGTCTGCCCTTTCATACATTTTCCAAACGCCGTTTGCTCGGGAGCACTCGCAACTTTGTTCTCATCCTAAGGGTGACCAAATCCCCAAATTTCTACAGATGCCTTGGAGAATGGAAGTTGCTGCGGGATGGGGCGAGCCGAGGAGCTGCAGGAGGAGGAGGAGGAGGAGGAGGGCTCAGCGCCAGCGCGGCCCGGCCGATGGGCACGGGGATGCTCCGGGGCCGGGGCCGGCACGCACAGCGCTGCAATTTGCCCGGGCCAGCCCACGTGGGCGAGGGCTCGCCCTCAAGGTGACACGTGTGACTTCACCTCCGATGTTTACGGCGCGGGGGAGCCGGACGGGCTTTCCAGAAGCCTCCACCGAAAGCCCTCCTCAGTCCAAGGCCGTGCCCGGGTGCGATGTTTTTAAGGACTGTCCTCCGCCCTGGCTGCCGAGCCGCTGGCACGCGGGAGCTGCTACAGATGTTTCCATGAGAAGGTTGCGGCTCTTCTTTCTGGTTAAGCCCCGCAGACACGTCTCTAATTACAGCTTTGTGGCCGGCGTGAGGTTATAGAGGGAGAGGGAGCGCGCTGAAATCACTTTCGATGATTTGAGGGCAGCGGCTCAGCGGCTTCGCACCGGGGCAGGACACGAAATGCTGGCGGCACGCACGGGGACCGTGGGGGGGAAGAGCGCCGATGAGTCCCTGAAGCTGAGGAAGCAGTCGGTGCTGTCCCTGAGCAGCAGGGACAGAGCCCTGAAGAGCTCGGCCGAGAGCAGCAAGGAGGGCCGGGCGCGGGCCGGGCAGCCCCAGCAGCGAGCCCGGCGCCTGGCGCTGCTGCGGGAGCTGGAGATGAACTGGTACCTGCGCGTGTGCGAGCTGTCCCACGAGTACACCATCGCCTACACCACCGGCATGCCCCACAGGTACGTCCCCCTGCTCTTCCCGGGGAGCACGCTGCCCTCCGGGAACGCTGCTGGCCGGCATGATCGTGATTATCGTGGTTAGAATAATAGTAACAACAACAATAATAATCATAGTAACAATAATAATAACAGAAAGGTCTTTTGCTCCATTAGTCTGATTTTTCTGGTTATTCATGCTTTACAGAGTTGAATATCCTGCAAACTTGTCTCTTGATTCCCGTAACTTCTTCAGCACAAGCTGCATGTGGTTGTTGAGCCCTGTTTCTAATTTGCTCAAGTGATTGTAGTTTGGTTTGAATAGAGTTGAAAAGTTGCCGCTGTCGAGCAGGGACGGTGCGGGTGGCAGGGGGGTCCCTGTCCCCCCCTCCCTGCCCGGGCAGCGGCGGGGCTCGGCCTGGGAAGGAGCCACCCGGGAGGGGGAACCTGCAGCCGCTGCATCTCTCACCCCATCACATCAGTCTTAAATGTCGCACGGTCCAGAATCTGATCTTGCTCCTTTAAAAAAATATAAGGGGATCTTGGTATTAGTGGAAATTAGACGTGCGAGTCTCTAATCTCCTGTGCGGGGTCAGACCCTCCCTGAAATCCGAACCTCAGCAGGAACTGCCGGGGGTGCTGCTGTCCCAGTCCCCAGGAGCCGCACCCCGGGAGCGCCTCAGGGCAGCGCTGGGACCGGCGAGGGGGGAGGTTTCCTTCACCTCGCTTCGGGGGCTTCCTTCACCTCACTTCGGTAGCAGCCGGGATTTCGGCTGAGAATGGGCCGAGATCTTCCCTAACCCCAGGCAGGATGGGGATGCCTGCAGTGCCCGGCACAAACCGAGCTCTTGCAGATGTGCTTGGATAAGAAATGAATTAGAATGTCACGACAATACAAATTGGGAATGGGATAACTAAAAGGAAGAGGAAGTAAAACTGAGAGAAGGAGCGAGTGGGTATCAATGCAGGAATGTTCACAAGCACCTGAAGGGAGCACGAGGGGTCTGTGGGCTGGAAGGGGGCAATTCTGGGTCTGGTGCCCACCAGCCCCACTGGCCCGTGGTTGGCACCTGGGGGCTCGAACAGCACCATAAACGCAAAGTGCTGGGGAATAACTTTTGGGAGAACTAAATTTCTAAAGATGCTGATCCATATAAACCCTGGTATTCCAAAACAGCAAACCCCTTGTGTCTGAAAAACTCAGAGGAACTTGCAGAAATATTTCTTAGCGCTGTTTCACCTTGCATTGTAGATGAGCAGAGAGCTGGGGCTGGCAGGAGGTGAAACCAAAGGCAGCTGCAGCAGAGATCACAGGTCCAGCCTTGGAGTTACACTGTGGGGAGGAAACGCAGGGCGCTGCGAGGAGCGGCCCCGGGACACGCAGGGACAGCCTCGGGATGCGCTGCCCTCCCTCGAGCGTCCTTGGGCGGCAAAGAGCTGGGCTTGAAACCCCCCCTGCACCCCCAGGGGCCAGCACTGTGAGAACAGGACCCCACCCGTGGGCAGGAGCCTCCCGGGGACATCCAGGGCCACCCGCGCCCTGATCCGACAGTCGCGCAGGAAGAGTGACGGGGTAATCCCACTGTCCCTGCCAAACTCCCCTCTGTGACATTGAATTATGAGCTTTTCAAATATGTTCTGGGGTTGGGATCAGTCTTTCTTTATCTGCTTTGAAAGATTTAAGGATTAGTTGAGTTCATGATACATCCATTACTTGATTATTTAACTTATTTTTCTAATGTATTTGGGGCTGAAATGGGGTGAGTTTTTAAAATAGAAGAGTCTCAGGCATCTGCCTCAGTGGCATGAACCCGACCTTGGCAGGATTGTTTGCTGTGGCCAGGAAAGGTCACTGTGGCCCTTCTGGGTGTTGCAGGGATGAAGACCATAAAAACCATCCCTGGATTGTTCAAGGCCAGGTTGGACATGGCCCGGAGCAACCTGGGATAGTGGAAAGTATCCCTGCCATGGCAGAGGAGTTTGTAATGAGATGGTCTTTAGGGTCCCTTCCAGCCCAAACCATTCTGTGATTCCATGAATCAGAACATTTTTGTTGCTGTTTAGCAGTGGTGAAATCACTGTTAACATCATAATTTAATTTGTGTGAATTGTCACTCCCCGGGAGGCTGCAGATGCTGGGGAAGTTCCCGGACCAGGTAACCCCAGCTGTGAGAGCTCGCAGGGCAGGGCACGACGAGAAAACAAGGTGTTCTAGTGAGTTGCAGAGGAGGTGCCTGCAGAGTTCTTCTGGCCAGCCCAGGGCCTGAAATACACCCTGTGAGAGTATTTGGTTTATGTTTATTGGCCTTGGATTGAATCCCAAGCAAATATTTCTCATTATCTAAATATAAGACCTGGGAAATGGGGTCAGTGTTCTCTTCCCACCAGCAGTCCTTCTCCCTTGGAGTGCTGGGCCATGAGAGGTCTCAGACGATGAATAAGATTGCTGATCTTGGCCAAAATCCATCCTGGGCATCAACCAAAATGGGCCGGTTGGAATAATACCAGGAACGTCTGGGAGAAAAGCCCCTCCCCAGCGCCGGGATCCTCCCGGCAGCGCGGGGCCGGGCCGGGGATGCTGAGGAGTGCCCAGGCCGGCCGGGCGGCCCCGGTGGCACCATGCACCTGTACAAGCCGGCGTGTGCCGACATCCCCCCGCCCAAGGCGGGGCCGCCGCGGGGCCGCAGGGTGGGCGAGGGGCCGCGCTCGCAGGGCCCCGCCGCCGGCTGGCCCGGGGCGCGCAGCCCGAGCGCTGAGAGGAAGCGGCTGGAGAGGTTCCTGCACCTGCACGGGCTGTCCCTGCAGGACACCACCAGAGCCCGCACCGGCATGAGGTACAGGTAGGTGGGCACGGCCCCCGACAGCTGGGCCCACGGAGGAACCCGGGCACGCCTTTGGGTGGGCTGGCAGCATCCGAGCCCCTTGGCTGCCTTAGTGACTTCTCCGGTTTTTCTGAGCGCTGGGAGAATTGGGATGACTTTGAGCAAAGCTGAATGCATGTGACTGTTCTCTTAAAACTCTGAATTTGATCCTTGTCTTCTAACGTTAATCGCAGAATCATGGAGTGATTTGGGTTGGAAGGGACCTAAAAGTCCACCTCATCCCACCCCCTGCCGTGGGCAGGGACACCTCTCACTAGAGCAGGTTGCTCCAAGCCCTGTCCAACCTGGCCTTGAGCATTTCCAGGATGGGGAAAATCACACTGAATTTTCCAGCTCAGGTCCTGAACACTTGCCCTCCTTATGGGGCAAATGGGCTGAGAGCCCAAAACCCTGGCTGGGTTCAGGCTGGGAAATGTGTGGCTTTTGGGCTAGAAAGGGTGTCCAAGGGAAAGGGTGTCATCCATGCAGGGAGCTGGAGCAGCCTGGGGACAGAGGGTGTTGGCTGGGGATGGTGGGTGAGGAAGACACCGGTGTGCTTAGTCCAGCAATTGTCACTGTGCTTTGCTTCCAAAGAGGTTCCCTTTAAAAGGATGACGTCCTGGATGGAAAGTCAACAAGTTCTCTCTGCTTCTAATAAAAGCAAATTTTCTTTGAAACATTTGCTTTCCCAAGAGGTTGATCTTTGCCTGTGGCTGGTCTGAGCTTAAAATTGAAATAAGATACCGTGACTGGTATTTTTATGGATCCAGCACAGTTGTGTCCCAGCTTTCCCTGCTGGATGGGGATATTTGGTGACCATGTGCAGGGAAGAGCAGGGCTGTGAAAGAGAAGCCTTGGAGTCAGGACCCGGAGAAATGGCAAAGGGATTTGTGCCATCGTGCTGCTGGGTGTCCTTGGAGCGAGCTGGGGTTACACAGCCTGGAAAGAGAGAGAACTGAGCCCGCAGTGCTGAGGGTGACATGGGAACTGTCCCAAGGCAATGGATCGGCATCCCAGGGATGCCGTGCCCGGAGCAGAGCTGTGGCAGGAGTAATCCCCAGGCTGGCAGGAGCGCTGCTGTCCCCGAGCGAGATCCTCTCATTAACTGGGGCTTCTGGCCTGGAAACTCGCCACCCTTTAATGAGAAATTCCTTTGCTCCTTCTGATGATGCTAATCCCACGTTGCAGTTTTGTTTGAAAAGGTTGGTGTCAGTATCCACACGAAAATCCCCGTTTATCTTGTTTCTCTCTAATTCTGCGCTTTCCGTGGTGTTGGTCCCTGCAAACACAATTTAAAACTTGTGCCCTCTCTGAGGAGCACGGGTGTAGGCACACAGCATTCCCAGGAGGGGTTGTGATCCTGTCTGCAGTGTTCTCCACAGATTGTCCTGCAGGAGCCCTGGTGCATGGACACATCCTGGCCTGGGACCGGGCTGGTACCAGTCCAAAAGGCATCACCCAAAAGCTGACAGCAGCGTTCATCCCACCCCAGTGTTCTGCTGCACCAAAACATGCCCAGCCCGGGGGAGAAGCCCGCAAAGAGCCTGGGGAGAAAACTTCTGTAGGGTTGGATGCCCCACCCCCAAACCCGATGGAGAGGGAGTTTTTAAGCCATAGAAAAATGTAATTAATGAGATATTCTGGGACTGGTGGGGGTAGCCAGGGTTGCTCAGGGCTGTGGCTGCAGGAGCTCCCTGCACACCCCTTCGGCCAATTCTGTTTCTTGGCTTAGTAAGTGGAGTATCCCTCATTCAGCAGAGCCATCAGTCACGGGGAAATAAAGCATGTTCTTAATTTCTGTTGAAGCTGATCGATTCGAGCCTCTGCTCCATTTTACGTGTGTACATTTTTCACAGCTGACAGAAGCAGGTGTAACCTACTGCACTTCCACCTATCCAGAGATTATCCCGTGGGAGAGGGGCTGTGCAGAGGGCTCTGCTGAGGGCAGGGATGCTCCAGCAGTCACCACTTGCTGCTCTCCATGGGGTATTTTCTCTTCCAGAAGTACTGGGACTCTTCTACTCTGACTGTGAGCTTGGACATTTTCTCTTTCTTGTTGTGCCTCCCAGATGTTTCTTCAGCTGTCCATGGGTCCATCCAGCACAGTAGAACCTCCTTTTTTATTAAGATTTATTCAATTACATGTGGGAAGCAATGAATTGTGAACAAGAAACACTTACTAAACACTTGTAAGCTGCTTCACTTACAGGCTGATCAGTTCTTTTCCCTTTCAATGCTTCAGCCAGTGCAGCACAGTTCAGCTGTTACAGAAAACCCCAAAGTGCAGCAATGCGTGAGCTTGGCTCATTTCTGATGACAACAGAATTTCTCTCAGATGAAACACCATTCACAAAGCAAGAAATCTGCCTTATTATCCAACGAGGTGTTCATTGCACAGCTCCTTTCCGTGCACATTTTGCTGGGGCTCGAGGTCTGTCCTCGCACTGGGAGGCTCTGACTGTAAAACCTCCCGATGTTCTGCTCCCTCCTGATTCCAGCAGGGTCTGTGAGCTCGGGCAGCTGCGCTCGGAGGGCCTGGGGGGGGAAATCTTAGATGAGTAGATGTGTCTGCAAGAGCACCCAGGCAGCTCCTGCAAAACATGCTGCTGGCAAACGTTGGGGTGGAAAGTATTTATGGAGGTCAGAGTCCCGAGGCACTGCTGGATTAACCCACGCTGCAGCTGGGCTGGGGTTGGGATTCCTACTTTATTTTGTGTTAGCTGAGGTTCTGTTCCAGGAGGGTGAATTCTTCCCACAGCACACAAATCCCTGGCAAACCCCCTTCGCTTCGCATGACCCCCTCGGGGTGTCCTGCAGGGAACCCCTGAGCTCCTGCATCCCAGAGAGCACTGTCCTCTTTCTGTTGCTTTTGTTGGTTAAGCAACAAATTAAAACCTGGGGATTTGGGATTGTGATGCTGAAACTTTTATACAGAGACTGGCCAGCAGGCAGCACTTTGTAGGATGTTCCCTTTCCTCTTACTCCTTTTCCCTTTCTCATTCCCCCTTGCCCATCTTCCCTCTTCCCTTCTCCCTTTCCTGACTGCAGTGGGAGATGTGAGGAGCTGACACCCAAACCCTTGGCCAGTGCTGGCCATCCCGTTTCAGAGGGATTCAGCAAACTGGGCTCTGGCAAGCAGAGGGGTCTGAGGGATGGGATTGTCTCTGCACCGGGCGATTAAACAGGCTTTTGGCTTAGGGAAAAGATGATGGACAGGGATTACCGATGTGTTTAAATCAGGAACAGCCTCTAGCCACTCACTCACCATCTCCCACAACGCAGGAACTGGGGCGGAGGGGAGCAAAGGACATTTTGTACAACAGGTTTGAACACAGGAAACCCTTTCCCAGCCTCTTGTAATGGAATTGGGGAGCTCTCCAACATGGGATGGTGGTGTGGATGCTGGAAGCAGCAGCAGGTTGGAGATATTACCAGGTATCAGCCAAGGCCATCCAAGGTGTGTTAAACACCAAGGGGGGATTTAACCCCAAGCAAACAGAGCCCCCTCTTCAGCCCTCTTATACCCCCACAGAGCTACCCCAGAAGAGGGGAATTTGCAAATGGTCCCTCTGCCATAGCTGCTTTTCCAGGCTTCTTTAGTGAGGCTCATTTTGTGCATTGAAGCTTTAAAATATCTAATCTTTAGATGGCAAAATATAGGAGGGCTCTTGATGGGGTCCTGTAATCCTGCACTGTAATCCTGTCCTCATCTGCTCCGTCCTGAGTGCTGCTGCATTGTATTTATTGGGATATATCGTACAGCCTTAATGTTTTCCCTCTTTCCTGTGCAGATTGATCCATGGAGCTGCATCTGGCTGTGACCTTTTTTTAATAGTCAGTGTCAGATGTCCTAAGTGGTTTTTTAGTCTTTTTTAGTGTGTTCAAACTACACAGCAGCTACCTGGTGCAGTGGTGATGGGACACCTCCCCATGTCTGGCCTCCTTCCTCACGATTTCAGTTCCTCGGGTTTTGTGTTATTTTTGTAGGGTCCTCTCCCTGTCCGTGGATGATATTTAAGGTCCCTTCCGACCCAAACCATTCCACGAGGATTCCCTAAAGTCCTCACAAAGCTGTGCACAAGCTCAGGCTCAGCGTGCTGATACTTCCAGGTAATTCCCACCTTTCTATGGGAAGTTCCTGTGCTGCAGGTGCTCGGTTTTGTGGGGAAAACAAAGCAGATTTTGCCCTCCCCGTCCGCCGCAGCGGAGCACAGCGAGAATGTGCAGGTTTTCAGCAGGAATGTGCAGGTTTTCAACAGGAATNACAGGAATGTGCAGGTTTTCAGCAGGAAGGTGCGAGTGTGCAGCAGCAGGAATGTGCAGGTCCTCAGCAGGAATGTGCGGGGTGGCAGCAGCAGGCATGTGCGGGTTCGCAGCAGGAATGAGCGGGTTCACAGCAGGAAGGTGCAGGTTTTCAGCAGGAAGGTGCGAGTGTGCAGCAGCAGGAATGTGCAGGTTCTCAGTAGGAATGTGCGGATTCGCAGCAGCAGGAATGTGCAGGTT
>VWPU01010215.1:8408-39883 GCA_013398955.1 Callaeas wilsoni
CTTTGTGTTGGGCTGGGGGCTGGCTAGCGAGGCACCGAGGTGCCACGGGGTGTTCTCCCTTTGTGTTGGGCTGCGGGCTGGCTAGCGAGGCACCGAGGTGCCACGGGGTGCTCTCCCTTTGTGTTGGGCTGGGGGCTGGCTAGCGAGGCACCGAGGTGCCACGGGGTGTTCTCCCTTTGTGTTGGGCACTCCTGGACAAGCTGCTGCCATCTCAGTCCGGCCGGCGTGCCGGCGTACTGATATACCCCATCTCTCTCAGCTGCTCCTGGTGCTCCAAAGCCTTCCCCGTATTTCCTCATTACATCCAGGTGGGATTTGGGAAGCAGCGGTACAGCTGCAGGTCTGGCTGCAGGGCTGGAGAAGCTACGGGAGGCTTTTGTGATGTGGGGGGTGTTACCAGGTGTTTCTCATCCCATCAGGGGCCCTGCTCTGACACTGAAGGCTCAAACTCTGCCTTGGCAGAACTTGTTCCTGAGGAAAGATGCAAGGATCAGTCAGTTGGCATCCACCTGCACCAGCAGGCACCTTTGGAAATGCTACACAGGGTCACCCACCAGTGCAGAGACCTCCTGGGGGCATTGGCAGATATGAACCAACCCCTGGCAGGGAGGAAATGGCAGGTATTTGGAGCTGGGCAGCCGTAACACTTCTTACTGAAGGAAAAATGACCCAGCTCAGGCTGACACCAGGGACACTGTGGACACAGAGCAGCTGACAGCCTTTCTGAGACATTTGCAAGGATCAGGCTCTTCTGCCAAAACCTCGTTCGTGATCCTAAAGGGTAACAGATCCCTGGGAAACTCCAGCACATTCTGAGTGACTCTAGTTGGGGTTGGGCAGGTCTTGCTGTCTTTGCCACCGGAGAGAGAAGAGCGCTTGTAGCTGTCCCATGAGGGGGACCATGTTGTCACCCACAGAGCCCTGAGGAACCAATCCAGCCCTCAGCATGATGCCAAGGACAGCGAGAGGACAAATGGCCAAGAGAAGTGATGGAAACACATCAGTGGTGGGACCAGCCTGCCCTGACAGTCACTAATTGCTGCAGCAGCCATTGGCTTTAACACACTGGCACAAGCTGGCACTCTTCCTTTGCCTGCTGGAACTCCTGTCCTGGGTATGCAGCATGAAGACTTGCAACCCAGGAGAGATTCAGGAGGTCCGACTCACTCCTGGCACTCAGAGGAGCATGAAAGGAATGCATCAGCTGCAATTAAGCCCAGCAGGTGAAGCCCAATGGATGAAGCCCACCAGGTGAATCCCACCTCAAGAAGCCCAGTGGATGAAGCCCAGGAGATGAGGCATGCTCTGCCATGCCTAGGGAGCATGGGAAATAGAGGGAATGGGAGAGCTCTGGGTTCCCATTGCAGGACACCCTAGAGACTCCAACCCATCTGCATCCCAGGTGAAAAGCTGGGGTTTCTCCTGATTTGAGCACCTCAGACCAAGAGAGCAGGACATTTCGGATGCATTTGGAGATCCTTCCAGGTTTTTATCAGGAGCTGATGTTCCCCTGTCCCAGGGGTTGCTGCAGCTGGTTCTTCTTGGTCTCCTGCCTGTGCTGGGCTGACACCTGCAAGTGCAGCAATGGCCTCTTCTCCCTTCAGACATCCCAGCTTGTCCCGTGCTCATCTCCCAGTGCCATCTGCCGTCTGTCCCGACACACCAGGGGCGGCAGTGGTGCTCCTGCCCATCTCTGGCTCACTCGCCAAAGGAGCTGCACAGGTTGCCCGGTGCCCTGCTGGGGTTGCTCCCACTGCCTGCATGGGTAGAGAGCAGAGTGTGTCATGGCTGTGTCATCCCAGAAGGCATCACACTTCTTCCTTTGAGTTAAATGAGTAATACCTGGAGCTATGCATGGGAGAGGCACCCAGAAGAGGGGCAGCTCCAGCCTCAGGGGATTCCCAGGCTCAGCTGGAACAAGCCAGTGATACTCAAGCATCACTTGAGTGGTGATGGTCCCACCTCAGCCCGGCTGGACTATGAAGCAACATGACCCCCCCCCATCCCGTCCCGTCCCAGCTCAAATTCAGTGTCTTTTTGATAACAACGCTGTAGCTGACCAGAAAAAATAAAATATTTCCTCTATTAACTTAATATAGAGATTCTTTGCCTAAAGTATCTCCACTGTCCCCATCCCAAGGAGAAGAAGGTGCCCGACAAAACGCATGCATGTTTCCTCCACTGTCCAGAGCTACAAACTGCTGTTGTGCTCCTGCTGGAGGTGTCCTGGTTTCCTGTGCTCAGGTCTCGGATGCCACCTCCTGGCTTTCCTGCTAAACTGTACATGTCGTGACAGCGCAGACCGGGAGCCCATTTCTCATCACACTATCTCGGCCCACAACGTCGTGAAAGCCTGACTGGCTCAGAGCAGCTTTTGTTCTTTGTGGAACTGACCCGATACCATGTATTTTTGAATCGCGATGGAGGTATCTCCTGTAATTAATAACTCTCAGGATCCCATCGCAGCAGCACCTTGAGTCCCAAGGCCTCTCTGGGATGTCATCCATCACTTTGGAGGTGGGACCTGTCCCCCCTCACCTTTCTCTAACAGTTATTTTTGGGGTGTGTTTTGTTACATGATCTCTGTGCCATCCGTTGTTTATCACCTGTGTCTTTCCACGGGGGATTGGGATGCCAATTCCAAGTCTCTACAGACTTGTTGCTGGGTTGGGGAATAGTTCAATGAGTAGGTGTTTGGTAGGGGGAGAGCAGAGGTATTTTTGGAGCTGCTAGAGTGTGGTGCTATCCAAGCAAAACTCCTGAGAGGGGCACTGTGCAATAAGGAATCGTGAGGCAGCCAGAACATTGTCTCCTCCCTGTTTGGTGTCCATCATTCCCTACCTCTTCCTGCCCTCCTGGCAATATTTCAGGCCTGGCTGAGGCTGCTTGTACACCTGCCAGCCCAACCTGCCTCTTCCAGACGTGCTACCGACTTCATCCGTCATTATACATCTTGGCCAGTCATTTTATCTGGCCACATGCCATGGGCTGGGGCCCCACAGACGTGTGATGCTCCCTGACCACAAGAGACATGCTCCTCACCCTCACGGGGGTGGACAACACAGATTTGCCAGGGGAATCCCAGCAACATTGCATGAGATGCAGCTTCTTGCCACAGCTCGAATCCCGTGTTCAGCTTTGGGCCCCTCATGACATTGAGGGGCTGGAGGGTGTCCGGGGAAGGGAACGGAACTGGGGAAGGGGCTGCAGCACCAGGAGCAGCTGGGGAGACTGGGGGGGCTCAGCCTGGAGAAAAGGAGGCTCAGGGGGGACCTTCTGGCTCTGCACAACTCCCTGACAGGAAGGGGCAGCCAAGGGAGAAGGTGGGCTCTGCTCCCAGGGAACAACGGACAGGATGAGAGAAAAAGGCCCCAGCTTCTGTCAGGGGAGGTTTAAGTAGAGTGACGGGGAAAATTTGTTCCCTGAAAGGGTGATCAGGCATTACAAGAGGCTGTCCAGGGCAGTGGTGGAGTCATCATCCCTGGAACTGTTCAAAGATGTGGCGCTTGGGAATGTTGCTTTAGTGGTGGACCTGGCAGTGCTGGGGAATGCATGTACTCGATGATCTTAGAGGGCTTTTCCAGCCTTAAAAATTCTGTGATTCTATGATTCGCAGAAATCAGCAGGGAGCAGTAGCTGCTAAATCCTGCTGCAGGATGGAGCTGGGGCTCTCTGAGACATTTCCTCACAGCTGTGGTCGTTGTTCTCTGCCTGATGGACAAACAACGGGCAGGTCCTCAGTGATGTTCAAAATGATCTCTAGCCGTGTCAGGCTTTGGCCTGAGAGAGGACAGGAGAGGGGACGGTGGCAGCAGTGCTGGCACAGACCAGCAGATGGGAATTGCTGGGTTTGATCCTTTACAAAAGCCCTTTGAATTGTTCTTCATCGCATTTCCCAGAGAAATGGGTGAAAGGCATCGATCGTCACCCACATGACTGAGCTGCATCTGAGGACCCTTAACCATCAGCAAAGGTGTGTGGGACACGAGGGGAGCATCAGCGCTGTGGGATGCTCCTCACTCAGAGACAGGAGCTCCGGTGACCAGCACATCACTGGATGAATGCTGGTGTGAGATGACCTGAATCCCTTCCTACCTCTCTGGTTGCAGCAGGGACAGAGTTTTGGGTCTGCCCCCCCTGGCTGGCTGTGAGCATATCTAATCACCTCCAATGGGAGCAGCTTATCCAGCACAGCCATGCCAAGAGGCCCTTTTGCATCACAACAGCTGGATTTTCTATTCCCAAGGTGTTCCTTCCCTCCGTGCCCAGACCACACACCGTGGCAGAGCACAGTATGTTCAGGAGAAAAGAGTCCAAAACCTCCAAGATTTATCTTCTGTCCTACCTTTAAACAAGGAAAAGAGGAGGAGTTTCCAGCAAAGTGTAAAATGAAAGCATGACAAAAGCAGCCTTTTTCCCCTATATTTTTTCCAGCCTCAGTGTCATCTTCTGTATTCCCTGGTGGGTTTGTTCTTTGGCTATTGGCCGATATGCCCAGGCAGCACAAGGACCAAAGGTGCCATGACCTTCACCTTTTCCCTTATGATGCCCACAGCTCATGCCCCATCCAGAGCTTCCCTGCTCCTAGAGCTTCATCCTGTCTGGAGATGTGGATCTTTTGAGGCCATTCCGTGTCCCCAAATCACCTTCCAGAGCGTCCCTTTGAGTAGGACCCCATCGGGAGCAGCCGGGGCAGTGCACACGTGTGTCCAGACGCCTGCGCCGGCCTCGCTCCGGCCGGGGAAGGGACGCCCAGGGACCCTCGGAGCAGACGTGACCTACTTTAGCTCTGAGCAGTGTAAAAGCTTAATAGAGCCGGGCGTAAATTATTCATGGCCTGGCCATGTTAATGCATGTGCTAAAGGCTTTTTAAAAGAAAAAGCCAAACCAAAAAAAACCAACAACAACCAAAAAAACCCCCCTCAACAACCAAAAAACAAAAAACCAAACCAACCGAACCAAACAAAAAAACCCCACAACAAACAGACAACAACAAAAACCCCCAACAAACCACCACCAACCGTTTGCTCTATAATTTAAAGCCTTGCATGCTCTTGTCACCAGGCCCCGCTGCTCTCCAGAGTGTTTCCGCTCAGGTGAGCGGAGCTGCGAGATGTAGACAAACCCAGCAGGGAAGAGCCAGCCCACTGGAGCTGGTATTGGGGCTGGAGCCGGGATGCAGACAAGAGCCTGGGCGGCGAGAGGGGGGTGGAAATCCCATGGGAAGGGGCTGGCAGCCCTTCTCTGGTGCGGGCAGCCTGCAGCTGCACAGCGAGTCACTTCCCGGAGCAGCAGCACTCGCTCGAGCCCATTCCCAGGCATGGTGGCCAGGGGGGCTATTTTTAGACCTGCCTTTTTCTTTTACTGATTTTTTTCCTTGCTTTTGCTCAGCGCTGCCCTCGAAGCCCTGGGGAGAGAGGAAAACACTGATCCCTGGGGCGGGAAGCTGCGTGGGAGGGCTCTGGAGTGCCCCAGTGCAGGGGTCAGCGAGCTAGGCCATGGGGACTCCTGAGGCACAGCAGGGAGAGCCCCTGGCCCCTGCATGGAGATTCCCACCGGGACAACCAGCCCCTGCCCCAGGACTGCTGTTCCCACCCCTGCTTGAGCAGGTACAGATAAAACCACAGAAAGGTTTGGGCAGCCCAGGCAGCAGAGCAGGAGCTGGGCAGGCGCAAGGCGATGCTCCGGCCATGGAGAACGTTTGCCTTCTATGGAGATTTCCTTGAGCTCTGCTGGCACGGAGGAGAAGCCCGCAGCCTCCACAGACGCTAGGAGGGGGAACAAAAACACCCAAAGAAGCTCAGGGCTGCTCTTGCAGAGGCCTCCAGCAGAGCTCCACACCACCAACCCCCCAACACATGCCCATACAGGCAAGGGCTTGCCCTTCTCCCAGCAGGGTAGAGAAGATCCCAGCTCCTGGTCCTCAGCTGCATCCCAAACCAGCCCAGGAAACAGGACACGGAGGGGCCAGGCTGGGCCTGAAGCATCCCACACCATTCCCACAAGAAAACACCCAAGACCACAGAAAAAGTCACAGCAGCCTCTGGGTATATATATATTTTTTTGCTTGCATTTCATATATTATCCAGTTTCACATTCTCATAGGATCAGCAATTATAGAGCAACTTATTCTCAAATCTTTTAATACAAGCGAGACAGCCATGGTCAGATAATACTTAAAGCACTTCAATACCAAGCAATAAGATGCTAAAACAAAAATTGCACAATTTCTTGTTTACTATGCCTGACTGAATCATTGGTACAGAAGACACCCTTCTTTTTCAAGCTTTTAACTAAACGTTAACTTATCTTACAGGATTACAATTTCTCTTTAATAATAATAATTAATTGCACACAAACACACAAGAAATTCTTTATGATGCATAAATATTTCCTTATTACACATGGTACAAAAATACTCATACTTCTTTTTTTTTGTTGTTAGGTATTCCCATAAGGATGGCTGATTATTTGGCAGGACTGGATGCTCTCCAATCAGAAGAATGTGGGAAGAAAAAAAGAGGTTAGATATTTTACAGCTGTTCTATATATAGAAGTCTGAAGAAGGAAAAAAATAATAAAATAACCCTGACTTTAAAACGAGCAGAATGGATGAGAACAAAAACCCAGTGCATTGTACTTTGGAAAAGAAAAATAAAAGAAAAAAAAAAGAAAAAAAGCATTTTTTCAAATTTTTCTGGTCATCCTGGGGAGAGGAGGATGGAGGTGGGAGAAGGGGTGAGACAAGGACAGTTAGTATTTCTCAAAGCCAAGTCTTCACCAAAGCAAGAAGAAAACCTTGATGGATCAATCCGCTGGGCCAAGACCTGTTGCTAACAGTTACACAAATGCTAGAACAAACAAACTTACACTCACACAGACACAAGTTAAGTGTTTTAATTCATGCCAGGAAACATGCAAAACCCATTTGCCTTTCGATTCCTTCAGCCGAGCTGCCCCTGGGGCAGGGTGAGCCGGGGGAAGCCCAGGACCTGGCCCCTGGCTGGGTTTCAGTGCAGCCAGACGGCAAAGCTCGGTCAGGGAGGAGGTCCTGGGATGGCTGGAGGGTTGGATGGAGGGATGGATGGAGGCAGCGCACAGCCCACTGCTGGGGCCATGGTGGCTTCACAGTCCAGGGAAGGGGGTGCTGGCAGCCCCGGGGGCAGCATGGCGGGGCCAGGCGCGTTGTCCACTGGCCGCATACCAAATCCAGAGGAGTTGGAGCAATTGTCCCTGGCACATCCCTCCGTGGAGAGGCAGGGAGGAGGAACACAAGCCGAGAAGAGATACTGCAGGAGAGGAGCACTGTGAGCGTGGCCAGCTGGACCTGTGTTCTGAGTGTCTCCCACAGCCCCCTCTCCAGCCCAGGGCTCAGGGGGTCTCCGGGCTCCCATCACCCATCCAGGAAACCCAACCACATCCTTGGGTGGGTGTGTGGGGCTGAGCCCAAGCTCCCATCCCTCCTCCCCCCACAGTCCAGTGAGCCCAAGGAAGAGCAAGACAAAGACCTAACTCCAAGAGTAATTAATTACTTACTAACAAACTAACAAAACTGACGAGACTTCCATCCTTGCTGGGTAGCTTCAGAGGGAGGATACCAGCGCATCTGGAAAAGAAAGCCACGGCAGAGGTCCATGATCCAGGATTACCTCAGCCAGAGCACAAACCTTCAGCTCCTTCAAGCCCTGTGCAAGGTCCACGGAGCAAAGATGTCTCCAGCATGGGAAAGGAGGCTCCAGGGTGAGCTGCAAATACTACTTGAATAGCTCCACCCTCAGCCAGCCAAAGGAGGAATCTCAAGACCACACATTAAAACCAGAAAACCTCTACAGGACATGTATGGGGGAAGAAGTGGCTCATCCACTACATCAGAGGCCCACAGAGTTTTCCAAGCCCCAACCCTGCTACCAGGAGTGGCTCCAGGCAAACCACACCATGGGAAGAACTTGGCAGAGCTGCAAACCAGTAAGACTTGGAAGCTTCCCTGGCAGGTGCTTCCTGCCATATCTATTTCTCAGACCTGCTCCTTGCCAAGGAAGGGGCTGGATGGGGACAAGCAAGTAAGGGACAGTAACTGAACAGACATTTTCCAGCCCCTTAGGAGACACAGCCAGCCTCACAGCCCTGGACATCCAGATGATCCCATTTGGTCAGCAGGGCCAGAGTGTCTGGCTGGGCTGCATCAGCAGCTCTGTGCCTAAGGGCAGCAGGAGGCAAGGCTGTGCCACTTGACTGAGCATGGATCCAGCAGCTGGAGCTTGGTCCTGCTCCTGGAGCATAGCAGCCACCTCCTACTCCTCCCTCCCCAGCTGCCAGGAGAAAAGCACAGCCTCAGCATATTCAGGGCTCTGGGAACCAGCACAATGATGGACTTGGCTCTAAAACAGGGAGAAAAGTGGCAGAAAAGCCCCTGGAGCCTCATGTGAGCCATTCCCCTTGTCCCATTCACCCTGGCACAGCTGTCCCCTCACCCAAACAAGCCTGGCTAGATGCTCCTCTCCCAAGGATGTGCAGAGACATGCAGCAAACTGCCACAACTGCAGCACTGCTGCCTGCAGTGGCCAAGTCCTCCCCCCACAGGCATGAAGGCTGCGATGTCAGGAACTGCAGCCACATGAGCTATGGGCCTTGAGTCCCTCTCCAGAAGATGGCTCCTAAAGGAGGCCTGCCAGTCAGCAGAAGCGCTGTCCTCACAGGAGCCTCTCATCAGTTCAGAACAAGGCCAGTTTGGACAAGACTTGGAACAACCTGGTGTAGTGGAAGGTGTCCCTGCACATGGCATGGGGGTGGAATGAGATTGGTTTAAGGACCCTTCCAATGCAAACCATTCCATGGTTCCATAATCTGCTGGACTCTTGTCAGACACCTTCACAAGGCAAGTGGGTGCCACTAAATCAGCTCCCAGTTGACCCCATGCTTCACTTCACGGCACAGCATCCTTGTTAGTCCAGCTGTGGGAATCAAGGGCATGGATGTTCCCAACACCCTGCTCCCCAGTGATGGGTCCCATCTAGTGCCAGGACCAAAGTGCCACAAACAGTGTGTTTTCATTTCTCCTTTAGCCTGGGAGAGACACCTTTGCTGCCCAGCCAGGGCCACCACACCGTCCACAAACACCACCCAGGAATGGGCAGCAGCATCACTGACAACTTACAGGGCCACCACAGCAGCTGCCAGAGCAAGGACAGGGGTTTCTTGCTCCCCCAACCCCTGTCACCAGGAGGTGCTTGCTCAGCAGAGCCACATCTCCTCGCAGCCATCCTCCCCGGCCAGTGTCTCCCACTCCATGCCCCTCCCCTCAACAGCTGGAAGCACTTTCCTTCGTCCAGCAGTAACCGGAAACTCCCCCTTCGTTCACAAGGCTGTAAGTGCTTAACCCTGAGAGCTGCCTCCATCCCACGCAGGCTCGGCCAAGCAGCACAGCCAGGCCATACATGAGCCAGTACAGCCCAGCCAGGTGGCCCTCCATCCTGTCCTCAGAGCCACCTTCTGGCCCACGTGCAGAGCCTCAGCACCTCCACTTTCAACAGAAGTCCTGGCTTTCTCTTAAAACATGCCCTGTTTGTAGCTCTGGTGCTAATAAACCATCACTGCAATGGACCACCCCTCCTTGCCTTCCTCCTGCAGGTCTACAATGCTCACACACCAAACCCACCCAGCCCAACCCACAGACCACTAGACCAGCCCTGCATTCAGAGGGGCGCAGCCTGGAGCCCAGCAGGAGCTGCTACAGACGTGACAATCCTGGGTACAATCCAAGGCTCTGACATGTTGGCAGGGTGAGGGAATGACCTGCCAGGCCTTTCAGCCCACAGAAAGATTAAGGGCTTGATGGGATGAGGCAGGAACTCAGTAGGAGGGATGTTCCCGAAGCCAGCAGAAAGCACTGGAAGCAGTGGATTGGAGGCAGCAGATAGCCAAGAAGACGCTTTCTAGGAGGCACCTGCCAAGGCAGTTTTCTCTTCACATCCCTCAAAATACTATATCCGTCAATGAGGAAGCTGAGAACTAACGGAGATGTTCAGCACTGGGTGAGTAAAGTAGAGCAAGAAAGGCTTTTACTGGAAGAGACACAGCTGTTTCTGGAGAGGCATTAGCTCACAGTTGGAAAGGAGTCTGGTCACACCACCGAAACATCTCCTGCTCGCAGGGACAAGGCAGTCACTGCCAGCCAACTGCAGTGGCCTCGTGCTGCTGCCTTCAAACATCTGTCCAGAAAACAGCTGGAGAGGAGAAATGTGTGCCTCTGCCTGCCACCTCCCAGAGGCCAGGAACCCCTCCCTTTCTGCGGCACAACACCAGCAGCTGCCTAAAAATCACAATGAAATTATAAATGAGGCAGAGAAACAGCCCATCAGAGCTTCACTCTCCTTATCAAAACCTCCTTTGTTTCTCCCAGTTGCCCTCAGAATTTAAGTATCCAAGTGTCCACCATCCTCATGGAGAGCGAGTCCTTCAGAAGGAAAGAGGGGAAGTGAGGACCAAGTATACAGGCCCCTCCTCAGACCACCTTTGGCTTGGAGGACCTGCCTTTCCTCCTTAGTTACCTCTAGGTCTGCAGCCAGCCCCAGCAACTCCTGGAGCTCTGATCTATCTCGACAGCTAGAATGGTCCCCAGGGACCAGAAAGGCTCCCCGTGCAGGCAGGGACAAAGCACTCCTTGTGCTCCCAGGAGCTGGTAGGATCCAACTAACACATCCAAGAGCTGCATCTTGCTGCCAAGCTGCTGAAGTGCAGAGCAGCATCTTCACTGGTGCTGCTGAGATCCTCAGATCCTCAGCCTGGCGAGCCAGGAGCACTTCTTAGGCAGCACCACAGGTCACCTTGTGTGAGCCCTGGGCAGCCCCCGCTGGTGGCTGGCGAGAGCTGCTCTGCTCCAGCTGGAAACGCAGCCCATGGGAATGTGGGCCAGTCAGGCAAGGACAGGCAGCACAGGCACCACCTCACCCACTGCTGTGTGCTGGACACACGCCCACCCCGGCAGCAGGCACTGCACCCAGGCCACCTGCTCAAGGGCCCCTCAGGGGGCTGGTGTGGGGGGACGATGAGGTGTGGGACTAGAGCAGCTCAGCCCACCACCAGGAAAACCAAATGCAGTGGGATCGAGCGCATGTATCTCCCCAAGCAGCTCCGGCGAGGGAGAGTGGAGGATCAGCACATCATCCCACACCAACGCGAGGAGCACGTGGGACAAGACAGGCACAGATCCATCCTCTGGCTTAGGAACTTTTTAGCAGGCATGCATCCATCCATCAATCCAATGCCTTGTACCCCTACGGCTCAGGGAGACACATCCCTCTCTCCAACTGCAGCAAACAAAGCATTTCCCCTTTTCCAGCAAGTTGTGCTGCTTTCTTTTGGATTAAGCCAGCCAGAGAGAGCCATTGTTGGCCACAAGTCTCTTCTAATGGCATATCAGTCCTGCTCACCCATCACTTAGTGAGGACAGCTGCTCAGGAGCATCCTCTGCTTGAAGGATGCTCAGAGCATCTCCTGCCTGCTTTTTCCTGGCTAGGAGGGAACTGCTGGCTTGGGGCTGCTTGGCCAGCTATGCCACCACTAAGTCACTGAGTTTAGAAAGTTACCACAACCATGAACATCTTGGACAAGAGGTTTCACATCTCTGGGAAGCATGGAGCTTGCCCAGAGAGCAATAATCCTGGGAAGTCCCTACATGACAGCACCAACAGGCAACAAGTTATTAGGGACAGAAAATTCATCACTGTCTCCAGTCTAGGGCAGGTCTGTCAGCTTAGCTGCAAGGGAAAGAAAGCTTGGAGTACTGACCTCTGCTTTCATCAACGGGATCAGCCTCAACCCAGTGCTGAAAGGTCCCAAGGTCCTTTCAGGCTCTTGCACAGCCACATAGTCATGATCCAGGATTGCTCCCTCCACCCACCACTCACTTGGACAGGTCTCAGAACCAGAGACCCACCTCTGCCATCTCCTCAAGGTCTCCAGGGGATGCTTCAAGGGAACCTTGGGCAGCCCACTCCCAAAAAGACTGGCATCTCTGTGCCCTCAGGCCTTGACCTGGCTGCCTGCCTTGGAAACACGTACCAGGGTCTCCGGGACTCCAGGTACCCAAACACATCAGCTGTGTCCCCAGCAGCACCATGTGGCCATGTTCTTAGGAGCCAATCCTGCATCCAGCCCCTGCTTCCCAGGGCAAGCCCTGCCGAGAGCAGAATCCTGCCCTCATGGGTGCTGCCACAGCTGGAAGCATCTCTGCAAAAGAGCTCTAGGAGCGTGGATATCCCTCGCATCGCCTGCTGCCCGCTCACAGCCTGGCTTAGAGGCACTCCAAAACCAGTGGTTCCACCTCAGAGACAACACAACCCAGCTCCATCCTACCAGCAATGGATGGACCTGTCTACCAGGACCAAGCAGAACAAGACAAGCTGTATCATTGTCTCTATGCCTGTGTCAAGCTCTTCCTATCTTCCAAGATATCTTCCAAGGAGGCCAGCTCTGCACATCTTTGCACCTCACAGTTTTCCAAGGCCAAAGGCAGACCTGGGCCCTCATCTTTGGTGGCTTCTTTTCCCATCATCACTTCCACAGAGAGAGGAAAAAAGTCTGCTCAGAACCACTGCAGGGAGAACTGAACCAGGGCTCATTTCCTTCAGCCAAACATCAACCATCCCCCTGCCAACCAGTTCCAGGCCCTTCCCTCTTCCCAAGCTCCCAGTCTCCTACACCACACCCCTCTCTCCCAGGCTGCCGATTCCCTCCATTACAGCTCACACGACCTGTGTCCTGCCTGGGATTTCAGGTTGCAAGAGAGAAGCCAAGCTCCAAGTAGGAACTGGCTCCGTTTCCATTACTGGAGAGGAAAGAGGTGAGATTAGACCCATGATTAAGGGCAGAGTCTGTCCCGGTATGCAATTCGGGAACAAAGTGACCGGCAAGTGCTGTTGTCTAAGGTGCCCACTAAAATTTAGTCGTGTGCTGTCACTACCACGTCACTCACCTCCCCCACCGTGTGCCAGGAGTGAGGTCAAGGTGTATTTCTGGTTGCCCTCGAAGGGTCAAGGCTGGGGAGAAACCAAGTTTCTTTCAGGCTGAGTGGCAGGGTGGTCTCTGCCCCAGCTCAACCGGGCTGCTCCCCTCCCACTGGCAGGGCCTGGCCAAGCCTGGCTCAGCTGGGAGGAGCTGATGTAAGATGGTGCCATGCTGTGTGCGCCATGTCATGTGCTGCGAAGTTGGAGATGTGGGTTAGAAAGAAGGCCTGGCATCTCATTCCCCAGGCTCTGGTGGGTGGGTAGCGTGAGGCCCATGCACTGGGTTGCCAAGGAGATATGGGCTACAGAGATGGGCAGAAGCTTGCAAATCCCACAGTGCACCTTGGAGGAGAGATGGTTACCTTACCAGTCTTTCCAGACGTGGCTGCCATCATGCTTAACACTTCTAGGAATGGAGCTGTAGTACAGCCACTCCACTAGCTGCAATAAGGCATCACTAGGGCGTCCCATCTCCAGGGACAGCTCTGAGCTTCGGGGCTAGCCTGCGCTGGCATCATGGCTGGAGTTCACTAGGGACATCAAAGGAGGGATTTGAGAGAGGGTGGGAGGGAGGGAAGGCAGATGGGACAATCTTAAAATCAGCAGAGTCCCCAGTGGGGCAGGGTCAGGCTACAGTCACAGCTACAGCAGGCTGATGCTGGCCCGGAGCATCACTGAGGCACGGACACGCCAGGAGCAGCAGCCATTGCCTGGGAGTGGCTTACCAAGGGTTCCCGAGGCCAGGCCAGCCTCTCACCACCTCCTGCCCCTCATCCCTCCTGCCAGCCCTCTGGGCAGGTCTTCAGGAGGCCAGGCCAGGCCACCTCCTCTCCCCCTTGCTGAACTCAGCGCTGCAAGAGGATGAGCCCTTCAGGTTTAAATCTCCTGTGACAAGATCTTGGTTTACCTACATCCTCCAACTTCTTGCCTGCCTCAAGGCTGATCACCATGGAGCTGCTACAGCTCTGGCCATCCCCACGGATGCCCTCCAGCCAACATCAGGCCACCAGGAGGAAGAACTGTGACTGTTCTGGGGAATAACCCATGAGCCCACCACATGAGTGAGCCAGTCCCCCGCAGTGAGGGCAGAGAGCTCAGCACACGGGGACTAAGGGCACAGCTTTAGCCCAGTTTGTGAGCAAAAGTCATCTCCCTGTTGTGCTCCACCCTCAGCTCTGCAAGGGACAGGGCTCCAGCCCAGAGCTGCCAACACGAGTAATGTTTAACTCCACTACATTTTATTGGTAACATATCCTAAGCCAGGACGTGCCCCTGCAGGATCAGCACCGGCTCAGCACAGCCAGGAGTGGCTGGGACTGCCTGGCGGCCTCTTTGGTAAAGAGCTGGGTCCAGCCACAGCCTGGAGGGGCTGCACTGGCTCCCTTAGGCTTAGAGGCCCATCACCACCCACGGACTCCCTTGGGCAGGGAACTCTGCCTACACAGGGAGCTCCTCAGGGTCTTATGGTGAGGCCAGACAACCTCTTTGGACACCAGTAGCTCACCAGCTGGAGGGCAGGAACTAAGACCCCAGAGGGAAAATATGTAGCTGGAGGCCTCCTTAATACCCTCCACTCTACAAGAGTAGAATTTTCTCCCCCACTATGCACCATAAAGTTTTGGTGTCTAACCCTCACACTCAGGGTCCCTATACAGTCACCAATGACCATCCTGGAAGAAACTGCAGTAAAAGTTTCACCTCCCTCAACCACCTCAGACAGGCCAGAGGGGTTGATTTTTCCTGGTCCTCCCTTCCAGAGACAATTCAATCTTGACCACCACCCTACACACACAAGGGGCAGGAAGACACCTCTCTCCTGGGCCACTGAGAAGCACAGCCCAGCCCTGTAGTTGTGGGCACCACCACCAACTTTTGGAAAACACCAGCAAGCACAACCTTCCCAGTGAAGAACCATCCTGGCTCTGGAGGTCCTTGGAAGAACATTCCAGTGCCTGGTCCTGTCCTGAATCCCAATGTACTTCTCCCTACCCCAGGGAGCTTCAGCCCAACACCAGCTCACCTGTAGAAGGGCAGAAGCAGGAGAGGTCTGCAGGTGTGAGAGGGGCAGGACAGAGGACAGGAATCAGCATCCACTCCACATGGCATTTGGGAAGCAAGCTTGGCTTGAAGCTGGGCAGTTACCATCACAAAGCTTGCGAGAAGCAACGGGATGCCCAAGGGCCAACATAGCTCACTGCCAGCCAGGATGGCAAGGTGAAAGGACACAGCTCCTCTTCCTCTCCATTTAAGCAGGGAAGAGTAGGAGTCAACACCCTTTTTGGCAGGGCAGAGAGCAGAGGTTAAGCCCCAACACTCAGTCCCACTGCCCCAGTCTCCCATGGCACCACTACGGGAGCAGAGAAAGAAGCAGGCAGAGCACAGCTGGCTGGTCACACTGAGCGGGGCAGGGACAGGGGCTCCAGCTTCTCCTGGACAAGTGCTTCAAGCCAAGCACCTTAACTTGGAATTGGGACACTGCTACTCTGCTTTGACTTTCCCTTTGCATGTTCATCGTTTCAAGGACTTTATGTGGTCTCTGTACATTAAAGCATCCCAGTGTCAGACCAGCACAGGCATCCCTACATCCCCAGCTGTCAGCAAGCAAACCTTGGGACACCAGGCAGCTGGTTGCACCATCACCTGCATTTCCAGAGGCTCATGCACGGAATGACCCTCCTCACTAGCCTGTACCCAGGGTGGCTAACACCCTGTTCCATGACAGTTCCTCACTCTGGCAAGGCTCTAGTCACTCATCTCCTGCAGGACACCCTCCTCCAGCTTTGGAAGCGTTTGAGTCATTTGGCCCATGGGGTCCCAAGCTGAGCCCCTCAATTTAGTACAGAGCTAAGCCCATTGCTTTCGCTGTGACTTGGGATGACATTTCATAGCTATGTTACTTGCTGGCAGGGAGTGTTTCCTCCCAGCAGTCCCTCAAAGTAGTTCTCTGGCCATGGGGAGCAACACGGCCAGCCAGAAATCAAGCCCTGACTTCCTCCCACCCGTCTGCCCCTTGCAGGAAAGCAGGCTGGACCTGCAGGGTCAGAAATCATCACCCAGCTCTACCTGCTCTCAGCCACACAGACCCCTCCCTTGGGCTGGCTCGGGGCTGGGCACCCCTGCCCTGCAGCCGGGAGCAGGCTCTGCCCAGGAGCCAAGGTGCAGAGGCCAGGGTCGAACCAGCCAAGCGGAGACCGCGGGACTGTGAGCACTGTGGTGGGGAGAGAGGAGGGCCCAGCCCTGGCACGGGAGATGGGGAGCAACTCACCTGAGCGTGAAGAGCAGCGGCCGCAGCAGCGGCTGCCGGGTACGTGAAGGCGGCGTGGGGGATGGCAGGGGTCAGCTCCGTGGTGTACAGTGGGTAGGGAGCCCACGCTTCCGGGGACGCTGGGATGAGAGCCGCTCCAGTCAGGTCATCTAGACAGGAGGAGACAAGGGGACAGCGTCCCGGTAGCCGGCCCCAACAGCCTGCTTTGGGGACAGTCTCCGGATTCCCTACCCCAGGCTAAAGCTTTGCACTGCCATCCTGGTGAGGTATAAAATCTGTGTGCACAGCTGCTCCTCTGGCCTCCCAGCCTTGCCAGGAAAAGCCAGGAATGTGTTGCATTACAGCCCCACGTGGGCTTTGGACAGCCTGGTCCACAAAGGCAGCAGAGGGGTTGTGCCACAGGATGCAGGACAGGGGGCTCAGAGCCATGTTACAGATCACCCCATAAGCCTCAGCGGGGCTACTCACCCCACCAGGCTACAACAGAGGGTGATGGCACAGGACTCATCCTTTATGCTTCACAATTAGGGATGCTTTAAAAGATTTATGGTATCACTTGAGCTACCAAATCCAACTTTCGTATCTCAACAGCTCTATGTTGGCTGGACGCCTGTTATTCTCCTGCAGCTCCAACATCCTGCTGGCCTCTCTGCCCCAGGCAGATTTCAGGCAGAGCAGAGGTGGGTCTGGGTTCCTTTCTACTGTGGCAGCGTTCCCAGAGTTGAGCATCTCTCAGGTTGGAGCCATGACCTCCAAGCCCCTCCCAGCATACTCACAGGGGTCCCGTGCAATGAAATGTGCACCCAAGGCAGGGTGGATGTTGGTGGGGTTCGGTGTGGCCATCAGCTTGCTCTTGGCCATCTTTGTGTTGGCTTTAGCGAATTCTAACCGCAAGGTCTGGGGGTTCTCAGGGTCGAAGCGGATGCCCTGTCACAGGAGAGAGCACAAGAGTTTCTCAGAGGTGAAGCTCCAGTCCAAGCACAGGCTGTGGTTATTCATGGAGTAAAGCCCAACTGAGGAAACAAGGCCACCACACTGCAGTCACATGTCCAGATTTTTGTCACCTCACTGCAACACCCAAGTTCCCACGTGCTTTTATTTTTACACTTAGCTGGCCCAGGACCACTGTTTCCAACATGAGGGACACAGTTCCGCTCCTTATGTGTGGTTCACCAACCACTATAGCAGAGATGGCAACCAACATGGGTCAGGAAACGTCTGTCTGCTGAAGCTGGGATAACTCTGTCTATACCGGAGTTGGAATAATCCCCATCTGTGTAGGAGCTCCCATCTGTGGTGCCACTACATCTTCTGCCAGCCTGAGAAGAGGCACTAGCAGAAGTCACAAAGCCCAAGGCAAGGTCTACAAGCACAGCAGAACCATGTCTTGCTGACCAGATCCCACTAACGCTCCTACAGGATGGGGATCATTTTGGGTGTCACTTACATGTTGACCATCCTCAAGAGATTTTCTTGAGACACAGCAGTTCCCCACACACTCAGAGGCCCTCAGAGTTGTCTTCCAGTGGTCAAAAACTACATGGAGACAGCATTCATTCATTTGCCCAGGCTGATGTCAGCCTTGAACAGCTCTCCTGCTTCCCTGGTTGGATGCTGCAGGACCATTTCACTTCCATAGTCCAGGGCATAGCTGGGAGACCCTGCCCTTTCTCTGCCCTCAGCTCTGGGTCTAGCAAGGCATGTGGCCCCCAGCCCCTTCAGCCCCCCTGCACTTTGGGTACTCACATTCAAGGCGTTCTTCGCCGCTTCAGCGCCAGCCCGGCTGTCAAAGGTCACGAAACCCACTGGCTAAAAGAAACAACACCGATTTCAATTTGGAAGATTCTTCCAGCTCCTCAGGCTGCCCTGCTACCCCCTCTGCCCCAGACAATGATCAGAAGAAACCATCCTAAGCTGCATAGGGACTTCAAGCAGAGCTTGAGTCATTGGCCCAAGATTCCTGCTCTGCATCTGCTCCCACCACACATGCTTCGGCATTCCTAAGTGTGGGGACACCGCTCACCCTGACAGCCCCCAGCATGGGTACCCCTGCTTTGATCAGCATGGGAGTGGGGAAGGCTGACAGCAGCACAAGCTTTGAGGCTGAAACCTCAGGTTTCACCCAGGGCAGCAAGAGAAGACATGGAGACATTCAGAATATGCTGGGTCAGTAGAACCCCACTGTGTAGCTGGTGCTGGCCCAGACAGTGCTTTACAAAGTGAAATGGGATTTTCTTCCCCTCTCCCCTCCTGGCATGTCCAGTTTGCTAGCAAAAGCCAAAAATACACAGGCTGGAAGGAGATACCTGCTTTGAAGTCAGCTTGATCAGTGACCCCTCATAACCCTGCAGGAGAGAAGAAAGCAAGGCAGTGTCAGGCTCCTGAAGAGGCCACGCTACAACCAAGACACAACACGACAGCTCCAGGAGTTCCTGTAGCACCGAGCCCCCCGTAGGGCAGGGGCTGCAGTAGAAACAGGGACAATAACACTTCTTTTCCACCAGTACTCTACTGGGGCAGAGCAGGTATTTTAGCTGTTCCATCCTGGCCCTTTGGGAAGGAATCCTATTTTCTAGCTCTTCATCCAGCTACAAAGATGAGCACCCTGCCCTGGCTAGTGTCGAGAGAAAGCAGAGCACCCTCCCTGTGCTAGAAGAGTGCAGACAAGGGAACTCCACTTCCCCAGAGACAGCCCAGGTGATTATTAGAGAAGGATGGAGAGTTTAGGGGATGAGGACACATCCCCAAGGAAGGGCTGGTCCAGCTGAGCGGCAGGGCTGACCAAGCAGGTCGCATCAAGCTTAGAGACAGCACAATTCCAATGGCAGGCTCCCAGGGAGGTTTCCCAGTTGAGCACAAGTCATGGGATCCCATGCTGGCTTTAGGTTCCCATGTCATCCCTACTTCCCCTGACAGACCTTTGCTGTCAGGTCATCCACAAAACAGCATCTTTCCCACCAAAAACCAGATTTGAAGACCTTCTTACCTTGAATGGTCGGAAGAGAAGGTAGAGCTCTCTGGGTTTGATATCCACAGGAAGGCCACTGACAAACAGCGTCCGTACCTAGGGGAGAGGCCAACCAGCTGTACTGAAAGGAGATGTTTGGTGCCAAAGCAGGAGCACAGCTCAGAAGATTAGGTGCATTAAGAACAGGACACCTTGGCTCAAAGGTCTACTAATCCTTCCCTGCATTAGAGGAGTGTTGTCCAGGATCAAACCTAGCCCTTTGGTCCCTGTCTCAAAGGATTGAGGCCTTTACAAAAATTCAGTCCCTGGCATCATGGCCTGGGTTGATCAAGGCATAGACACCAGCCCCACAGCCTGACAGGACCTTGATGGCTAAACTGGAAAAGACCACACACTGCCACAAGAACTAAGTTTGATGCATCCCAAAGGTCCAGAAGGAACCAGTACAAACCCCAGTTCTCTCCAGATCTTTCTACAGATCACATACTAGATCTCCTCTCCTCAACCTACCCTGGCACTTTAATTCCATCACCAATTCAAAGACAGTCCTCAAATTTGAGAAACACCTCACTGTCCCATTCATAGCTTTTGACTTCTGCAACAGCCTCAGAACACCACTGCAGGAAGATTTTTGGGTCCATTCCAGCTCCTTCCCCAGCATACCTCAGACCCTTTAGAAGTTGCTCCCAAACCCACTCTCAGAGCAGTTATTCTGTTGTGCCCAGCCAAGAGCAACTGTGCTGGGCCAAACCCCTGTAGGCATCTGCTCTTCCCAGGCTGTTCAAGTCACGGACCAAGTCCAAACACACTCATGTCAAAGCAAAAAATACAGTGCCAGGGGAGGATTTCAATAGATAATCCATTAAAATTATAGATAATAGTTCACTTGAATAACCAGGAGGAAGAAAGTGCTGAAGGCTCGTGGTCTGGGAGAACTCTGCGCGGCAGTCAGACTCATCATGAGTACCTTCTCTCTGCACACCACCTGGAAGACTATTTCCATAGGAAGCAGCATGATGAAGCTGCAGAGACTTCTTGTAAATCAGCACAGAGCTGGAAAGGGAAGTTATGCACAACTGAGATCATGAAGACACTCATCATTATTAACAAGTAGCAGAAGCCCCAAGCCAGAACTCATCTCCTGGCCTGCTTCCAGCACAGAGTGACCCTATTACATTTGCAGGGCAGAAGGACTCTGCTCCCACACTTTTTGTTTTGCTCAGCCATTTCCCCTTCCCTAGACAGAGTGGGCTGTATCCAAAACCTCTTTTACCACCAAACTAAGCAGCATACACTTGCCCTGCTCCTGGGCTGGAGACAGACCTCGGAAACATCGGAGCCTCTGCCTCTGTAATTCTTTGGGGGCAGCCAGATAGAGAATCCTCCACACAGGGAAGTTTCTCTCATTTACAGATGAACACTCACCTCCTTGAGCTCCTGTGCCCAGGACAATCCTGCCAAGGCAGACAAATGCCCTTCCCAGGGCAAAGTCCCCCAGGATGGACAGTGATTGTGAAAAGCTTGGGGTGCTCCTACTCTCTTGGGCGTGCTGAGACTAAGGGCTGCCACTGTCCCCCACGAGTGTGAGGAGCCCTTCTCTGGCCCAGCACATCTCAGGAGCAGAACCAGAGCATCCTTCCCATCCCCTCTCCTGACCCCTCAATATGGATGGCTCTACCACACACTCTTGCTTTGCCCTGCCTTGGGAAGCAGGATGCCGTGTGGAGCACTTCAGGAACACTTTCCAAGCCCAGGCTCGGTCTGACAGGCTCCCCAACCATCCCACCCCACATCTGAAGCTTTAAGGTACCACTCCAAGGCCACCCCATGCCCGGACAGAGGGGAAAATGCCACTGTTTCTTGGCTTCCTCAAAGACCTCAGTGCTTGCACTACAGCACAAGCACCACAGAGCACCCGAAGTGCATTCCCAGAAGACCCACAGCCATCTCTTGCAGGGGAAGACTGCAGAGTGTGGTGGCACACATGTGCCTCAGCCATGTGAAAGTGCTGTCCCTTTTCAATATTTCAGGATCCAAGTGTGCTCAGCCCCCAGAATGGATTTTTCTTCCGAGCAGATATAAATCTTCATCCCTGTTGGGTCTCTAAATGGCCTCGTGATGCATCACTTGGTAAGTCCTTGCGACAGGCATGACAGGATGGAAGATGCGTGGTGGCTCAGGGAAGGGGGAGCCAGAGCTGGAGCCTCACATCAGCCTGAGCAGAGCAAGGCAGGTGCCCAGGAAAGCTCTTTGTCAGGGGTAACAGGCTCCCAGTTACCATAAGTTGCTGCCAAGGACAGAAGCAAGAAATCTCTCGCTGGCCAAAAAGTTCCCTTGGCCTCCAAGTCCTGTTTGTCACCATCCACAGCATTGAAAAGGCATTGGAAAGCCAAGCCACAGCACCCATCAAGGACTACCATTGCTCCAAAGCCTGGGCAATTCCAAATGCCACCAGCCAATCTCTCCAAATAGGGTCTCAAGACAAACTAAGGAAGTCCCTGCTCAGAAGAGCTTGCTGGAAGTGACAAGACCAAGTGGTTGGTTTTACAAGATCTCTGCAATTCAACACATCCCTAAGTGATCTAAAGAAGGGTAAGGAAAAAGGGAAACCAAGTTATTCAGTGAAGGGAAGGTGAGGCTGATGAGAGACCTGAGCAGTATTTTCAAGGGACAGAGTGAGCTAAGCCAGAGGGAGCTCACTTCCAACACCAGGCATAAAGCAAAGGAGATTTGGGTTATCCTACAGGAGAAAAAGCAGGAGGCAGCTCACCAGTGTGAGCCTGTTGTGCACTGTGGGCAACCTGGTCCAGCCTCTTCCCCTGCTCCCAAAGAGAGGAAACTGTAGGTGAGGGCAACAAGGTCTAGACAAGCATCTTCCAGTGGATTAACCAAACTGGGACCCTCCAGTGAGCCCAAGTCCAGCAGTACCACCCAGGGCTGACAAATCCAGGCATCCAGCCCTTACACTCAACATCCCATGACAGGATAGCTTCTGCTAAAATATGCCCTACTTCAAGTCCCTGCCACCAAACACCAAATCCAGCCTCCCCACAGTGCATCTGGAAAAGGAACAAGACAAAAAGCACCAAACCAAAACAAACAAAAACACCATCAAAAATATCCATCCAGGGCTGGATCAGGAACTGCCTGGGCCAAACTACATGTCCAGACATCCAGCAGGAACAGATCTCCAGGAATACCATGTTCTTTTGCTCATTCTTGGGCTCTGCTGCCAGCCACTCGAAAAGAGATGCCAGGTGAGAGCAGCCACATCCCACCCAGGACTGACCTGAACTAGACACATGGGCATGGGGGAAGGAGGGCAGGGAACAGCTCTCATCTAGGATAGCCCAGTAGGGTCACACCACTGCAAGCCCTGCAGAAAACATTCTCCCTTCCCCATCCCTGTCCCTCTGGGGATGTCCCCAGTCCAAATACCTGACAGAGATGGAGGAGAGCCATGGAAAACAGGATTCATGTCAGGAGGGACAAGACCATCTAGGCCATCTCTTAGAGAGGGAGGATCCCAGCATAGCTTCCCACGCAGGGGGAGGGAGGGACACGGACAAACCCCATAGCCCTCGAGTTCTTAGTGTCAGTCCTTGCATAGCTGCATCTCCCCAAAGAGACACACACCTCGGGCCAGCACAGCCAGGAGCTTTGCACCAAGGCTGCAAGAGAGCCAAGCAGCAGCACCTGCCTTGTGCTACCACAGCCCCAGCACTGCCAGGAGACCAGCACAGCTCCCACAGCATTCACAGCTCCTGGTAACAGCTGCTTTGGCGTAAGAGCTCTCAAAAGGGAGTTCTGAGCTGCCCTGCAGCCCAAAAAGGGTGAAGTTATGTCAGAAGTGTCCGATGCAAGGGCACAGGTACCCACTCCCTGAGGCTGCAGCAACTGGGGTTTTTTTGATACAAGATTGCTCCAAATCCCCCTCCCAGAGCCAACAAGGCTGACCCTCCCCTTTGGAGAGATCAGCCCTTTAACTACATCACCCACAGCACAGCTTGCGCTACTCCAGCCCCCCAAATCTGGCCTGGTCCTGGATCCATACTTCCAGCACCTGCAACACACAAGCCTTTACCAGCAGTGGTTCAGAGACACCTTAGGACAGGTACAGCAGGAATGTGCTCTAATGCCTCCCCCACACTGTGCTGTTGGACATTGCCACTCTCCAGGAAGCCACCCCAATCACATGCCAATTTTTCCTAGAAATGAGCCATTTCCCACTAATTCACACCAGTATGTCCACTGAGCCTTCTTCCTATGCCACCAGCCCCATGCCATCCTGCTGAGAACAAGGACAAGCTCTGCCACAGCATCCCAAAGGCACTCTCCATTCCTGGCAGCCACCCTGCAGTGCCAGCAGCTCAGGGATATGGACCACAGCTTTTCCCATGGGAAAGCATCTCAGTGGGGTGCCTCCCTGGCATTCGGGGTCACCAGCGAGGCCAGAGGGGGACACAGAGCCCCGGTCCTGGCCACTGCGAAGCAGCCAGGGCCACTTGACGCGAGACCGCTGGAATGCGGCGAGGCTGCGGCTGCCCCCGGAGCCGGGACTTATAAGGCACGGGAGCGGAATGGGGCGGCGAGCTTGCACAACAGGGCTGCAAGGAGGGGAACGCACCGAGTCCAGTGGCGGGGCTGAAAAATGGGACAGGATCCTTCTCTCGGTGTCTCACACAGGCCGTGGGGCTGCAGAGTCCTGCCACTGCAACCCGGGGCTGTTTTTGTTCCCTCAGCACAAAGTCCCAGGAACCACAAGGGAGGAGAAAAGTCGGCGAGAGAGATGTGTGGCCTGTGCGAGGGACAGCTTGGCAGGCAAGCAGGGCAGCCTCCACACCACGGGGCAAGAATCCCGAGAGAAGGGGCTTGCAACCGGCTAATTCACTGCTTCATGCCTCAGTTTCCCCTCCACTAATCAGAAGAAAGGTGGCAAGAGCCAGGGGCCTGCTGCCATTCCAGCCCTAGCAGAGCTCTGCTGTCCTCAGGATCGCACTGAGCCCCAGCAAAGGATCAGGCCAGAAGCTGCTCCAACCAGGAAGCCCCAGGCAGGCACAGAGCTTCCCACCCACTGGAAAGATGTTCACTCATCCTCAGAGGGGAAAGAGGGCCTTGAACCTCCCCCAGCACTTGAAGCAAGGCAGGCTTTAGGCATTTCCCTCCGAAAACAGCCTTTTGCATGAAAGGCACATGAGGACCAACATCCCACCGGCCCAGAGGAGAGAAGGCTGACCACAAGCCAGCCCAAATGCACCAGCATTTTGTCCCCAAGGCTGCGGTGTTTCACACTGCTCACAGCTGGAGAAGCTCCTCCCCAGCACTGCTCTTCCCCTACATCAGGCAGGGGATGTCAGCGAGGCTCAGCCACCCCTGTGGTCAGGGAAGGAAGACACTCCAACAAGCAGGGAGAGGCACCAGCCCCACTCCGGGGGAGCAGGAAGCACATGGGAGCTGATAAGTCCAGGCACAACAGGACAGCACCCAAGAATAGACCTTGGCCCTGGCAGAGGAAGCGCTGCTGGTGTGACTTTGCCATGGATGCTTCCTCCTGCTGTCAAGTCCCATCACCTGTGTCTCTGCAGCATCTCATGAAAAGGACAGCACCAAGATGGGTTTGGACCACAAGAGGGGCTCAAAGCTGATGAAACATTTGGAAAGGTAAGCCCCACAATTCCCAAGAGATTAGTGTCCAACGGGGCAGCTCCCCAGCACAGGGAGGTGCTGGCTGAGCACCCTCAGGTTGCCTTCATCATCTTTCACCTTGCCAAGAGGTCCACTAAGCCAGAGGGGACAGGCACAAGTGCCACAACCAACGTGCTGAAGGACACTCACATCCACACTAGCCCTACCCAGCCACCACACTAAGCCCTGGGCTCCAGAGACCCTCACCTGCCACTCTCTGGTGTTGGGGACCTGCAGACACCTGTCACCATCAGCTGGAGCCATGGACTTTACCTGCTACGGACCAGCTCTTCCTGCCCACATCCAGGCACCTGTTCTCCTGGCAGGAGACAGTGGTGAAACAAGCTCCTCCCCAGGGTAGAGACTGGCAGGAGACACGGGTCTGGAAGCAGGACCCTCACAAGAAACGTTCTCACCTCAGATCTTTCAGTGAGTACATCTGTATCTGCTTCACCCCACCACACGATGATTCATGGGCACTTTTTAGTCCCATGGCTCCCAGGACACATCCAGAGACAGAGGAATCTCTCCTCAAATCAACCCAATTTGGGGCAGCACACCAATGGCTATGCCCCAGCCCCATGCAGCATGTCAGGTACCTCCACAACCCAACAAGCAAGCACTCCATAAAACTTGGTGATGGAGAGCTGAAAGCTTACAGCAGCTCTTCACTGTGGACAGCAGGGACACCGGAGGATGACAACCACCCACAGGACTAAGCCAACATTGCATCAGACCAGCTCCTAGCAAGACAGGGCCACTAGACAGCAGGGAAGGGCTGTGCTATCAAAATATGGACCAAAAGAGCCAACCCTAACCCACAACGTGCACTCTGGCTGCTCTCTCCCAATCCATGGCTCACGTTGCACTTCAGGCCATTGCTATAGGTGACCCAGGGCAGTTGCACATTGAGGGAGACATTGGCCTCCTATCCTTGGAAGTAGACGGGAAGGACACACATCCCTAGGCCAACAGCTTCTGACCCACAGACACATACCAAGACTGACCCCACGGCAATGCAAGAACCTGTCACCACCTGCGGCACAGGAGGGAAGGCACCATCCCAGACTGGGAGGTCAAACATTTCCACAACTTCTCCTGGGCTGTGCAGCAGGGCTGGAGAAGCTCCACAAGGGTAAGACCACCCACTGGGCCCTCTGGTTTCCAGCCATCCCAGCACACCATGACCCTATGGGGCAGTGGCCAGAGCATCCTTGCCAAGCCTGTAGCACCTGCTTCTGCCGTGCCAAGGGCAGGGTCACCTGGTGCCACTACTCCCTCCTCATCAGATGTGCTGGGCTGGCTCAAGATTACACCTCAGTATGAGCCAGGTTCAGCAGCTCCAGTGCCAGAGCTGTCCCCCACTCCCCTGCCCCTCATCAGGTCCCTTCACAGGACCAGGCATACAGGAGGAACTTGGTTTCCACTATCCCACATGGTGCAGAAAGATGCTGAGTCTTATAGTGAGGTCTAACCACTTCACTCTTACAGTCATGCCACAGGAAGCTTCAAGCTGAAGCCTTTATTTCAGGCAGAGCTCCAGAACAGGCAGCAGCATTGCCCACTGCTCTGTGATACAAGCAGCAAAGTCTCCATGCTTTGGCATGGCCAAGACCAGCAAACTCAAAGGATCTTTCACTACACAACCTTCCACATCAGTTCCAGCAAGAGTCACTCTTGAACTCCCACAGTGCCAGATCCTCAAGCAGAGCTATGAGGAAGGACAACAAAGTCTGAACTACTCTTAGCTACCTCCCAGACATGTCAAATGGCATCCTTCCTACTTCGGTGACAGCAAAGCAGAGACCTAGCAAGGGAACCTTTGAGTTTGGCCCTTCCTAACTTCCACAGGCACCATCAAAAATCCATTAATTCTGAGGCTAAGTAGGGAAAGTTCTGCTCAGCAGCTCTTCAGATTAGCCAAGGAGAAAGACTCATTTCTGAAGCTGGGTCTCATTTAATAGCCCAGGTGGCAGGAGAAAGAAGTTAGCCCATCACAGGGACTAGTTGAGTTGGGATGTTGATGCTCAGACTCATGTCTAAGAAACTTGGATTTGAAAGAGTGAGAAAGGAGAAGGAAGCTCCTTCAGAGAGTATTCACAGGCACTAGGACACAAGGAGATAAGGGGAAGATTCCCACATCCCTCCTCCTGTAAGAGCAACTCAGTGCTCAACTCAAGACCAAGAGGATGGCTGGGAACACATCAGTTCCCAGAACCTCTGTGTGCATGGTGACTCCAGGGTGTCTGCTCAGCCAACAATCTGTCACTGACAGAAAGCTGCATCTAACACTTAGGGGACTTTTAGGATGCATGAAAATAACTCTGAGGCACCATCCTGTTTCAGCCAGGCCAAGTGCAAGAGGATTAGCGAGTGGTGACTGTAACTACTACAGCTTCATGTTCTTCATAGTGAAGAGCAGCATCAGAGGAGACATTTGACTCCAGAACTTACACTAACCTTACTTGTTTGCAGCTGTAGAGCTGGAATCCACACATACACGAGGTATCTAGGTCCACTCAAGCAGAGATTACAGAAGTCAAGAGATGCCTGGCACCAGTCCATGAAATGCTACAGACATCCAGCACATAACACAGCCCACTCACCAGCAGCATTCCCAGGCAGTTCCGGCAGCCCTGGAGTGCAGCAGCTAAGGAAAAAGGGATGAAGGACTTGCTACAGAGGAGACTGTCTGGAAGCCAAGAGCCTTCTGCCTCTCCAACACAGTTTTCTAATCCACAGCCTTCCATGGACCAACAGAGAAGATCACAGAATTACAGAATGATTTGGTTTATAAAAGGGCCTTAAAGACCATTTCATTCCACCCCCTGCCATGGGCAGGGACACCTTCCACTAGACCAGGTTGCTGCAAGCCCCATCCAACCTGGCCTTGAACACTTCCAGAGATGGGGCAGCAACGGCTTCTCTGTGCAACCTGTGCCAGGGCTTCACCCTATCACATGGAAGTATTTCTTCCTAAGATGATCCTCTCAGGCAGAGCTTAGCCAGGTCCTCACCTGGGCTCTCCCAGCACAACCTCACATTTAATGCTTTCCACCTTCAGCAGTCCAGGATGCCCAAGCTCTACCTCAAGAGCAGCAGCCACCCACTCATGGAGATGCAAACAGGCCCTTGAGACCAGCCAAGAGAACACACAGGACAACCACAGACTTCAACTTCCAGTTTGGGCATCTACACAGCCAGCTCCAGATTTCTCCCACTCCCAGTAGACCTACAACTTCCCAGTGACTTCTCGAGAGAGCAAGAACTAACTCCTAGAGTAGAACCAACATGTCTGCATCAGGCACTCCAGAGAGCAGGGTGAACACACAGGGTTTTATTGCTATGCAGGCATGGACACAACACACAGTGTTCACGGGAAGCATGAAAGCTCCTCCAGCTGCCAGAAAAAGCTCTGCCTGCCACAGGGGTGGGAGTGCAGCACCTAGGCAGCTGCCCATCCCCTCGGGACTGCCATGAGAGATGCAGCCACGCAGATCGGCGGCTGCCTGGAAAATTAAACAGAAGATAGCAGCAAGTGGGGAGGGATTGCGTTTGGGGAGGTGTCTGGTGAGGAACAGCAGGGACTGACATTAGGCCCTGTTTGTTTAACATTCCCATTAACGACCTCGAGAGGAGCGAGAGGCATTCCTGTCCTCCGCATGTCACCGGCCAGGAAGCGGCTGTGAGATCCAGGGGCTCACAGATAAGATAAAGGGAAAGGCTGAATTTGGGAGCTTCGCCCCGCTGTATCTGGGGCACACGGCGCCCTTCTGCAAACATTTGGGGAGGCAGCGAAGGAGGCGCACGGTGGGGGGGGATGGAGGAGTGTCCGCAGCGCCAGGATCTGGCAGTGTTATCCATGCAGTGTGGGAAAATATTCCAGCACACTCTCCTGCATATGTTGGAACTGAAGGATTCCACTTTGCACTGAATGTATTTTTCACTCGGTATCAAGGGGAGCTCTGCACAAGAATTTGGGCTCACAGACCATGCTGGGATCATGAACACAAGGTCACTCCTTATGCCTCCATTAGCTTCTGCAGTGAGGAACAGCTCCCGGTCAGCCAAGAGGTACTGGAAAAACAAGCGTTAGAGTAGGCTCAGGGTAGCCACCATGGAGCCCAAACTGTGCTCACCACTCACAGCATTATTTCTGTTGGATTCTAATAGAGAGAGAACTTTCCAACAGCATTCCCACCAGGGACTGAGACATTAGCCCCCCACCAGTCCCAACCTAACCAAGGTGGTGGGTCTTTCGCTGTAGCCATGGCCGTAGGGTGACAGACACACCCAGCAAGGCCACAGACCATCCAACAGGGCGGAGAGACCGTGCCCCTCCCCACACACTCCTGGAGGCTGCACAGCGGAGAGCAGGAGCCGCTTCTGTCCAACCCCTGCCCACTCTCCAGGGATGCCATCTTTAACTCAGTTTTTCAGCTATCAAGCACCACTCCTGGGAGGACCAGCCTCTCCAGGGGGTGAGGATTTCCAGGCTCCTGAAATGCTCCAGCATCCACTTTGCCAAACAACCACCCGGCAGTGGGGAACAGACCACCTCTGCCCCAGCACCAGGAGCTCACTCGACCACCACCTGTGAGGCACCAGCCCAGCTGGAGCAATGCCACTGGGATGGGATGCACCAAGTGGCATAGACCACGGGGAGCTTTGCAGGCCAGTGAATAATTGGATCAAGGAGCCGCATTGAGTCTTCTGCGCATGCATGCACAGCCTGTGAAACCCCCAGGTACCGAACCTCCCTCCACCAGGAGTGGCACAGGGCCCCAGGTGCTCTGGCTCTCAGCGCACCCACACCAGTGCCACCCAGTGATGCTGGGACATCCCACCAGCAGCATCCACATCACATTGCACGACTGCATCACCTATGCCCTGCTCCACGCTGGGGCCAGAATCGCTACAGCCATCACCTGCCAATCCATTCCACCCCATTACTCGGGTCACCCTCGCCGGGCCTGAAGCCCACGGGACATGATAGCCCCAAGTCAGCTGGCGCACAGGGCCTGCGCAGCCCCCGTGGGTGGTGGAGCAAGCCAGGCGCCATGTTGCGGCGGCGCGAGCGCACGGAGGACAGCAAGGGGAGGGGACTGAGCACCTCCCCAGTTCTGAGGGCCAGGCGCGGAGGACTGCAGCAAAACGTTTCCAAAGCCAGGCATTTTCCAGAGCCCTCTTCAAGATGGAGGGCTGCTGGTAACCCATTATGCCAATACCTGCTCAAGGAGTGCAGTGATAACATCAGCCAATGGCTCCAACAGCCAAAGTGCAAATGTGGAGGGCTGCAAGCTCAGCTCTGGCATGTGGCTATAGACAATCAACCCTTACTAGCCTTCCCAGCCCTGAATCCAGCAGCATCCAGGCTCTGGCTTGCAGCGGCATCTGGGGGAAGGGGCTGCCGGCAGGTCAGCTCACAGTCCTCCAGCCCTATCTAGGCTACCAGCACACACGGAGCAGGGCAGGGCCTCCTCTACCATTGTCTGAGTGTCCCCCTTGCAGCCCGCACGGGCAGAACGGTGCTGGATCCAGGAGCCCTCCAGCTGCAGGGACTTGGCAACAGGACACCATGCCCATGGGCACCGGCTGCACTAGATGGAGCAAGGACATGCCAGCCCCCTGCCCCACAGGGCTACATGGACACTGGGCTGAGCAGGGGACTCGCCCTGCCCGGCCCCTCCTCAGGACGGCCCGGGAACTCTAGCACTAGCTCCCCAGCACCTCCGTACTCTGGCTCCCACAGCCCGGTCCCGGCTTCCCAGCCCACTGCAGCCCCGGTATCTGGGCTCCGGCTCCCCGACGACCCGGGGGTCCAGCCCAGACGCCGGGTCCTCTCTTCCCCAAACAAGGCGCTGCACTCCTTCCCGGCTTCCCCGACGCCCCGGTGCCGCCTCCGCGGTCCCCGATGCCGCTCTGCTCCATCCCCAGTACCTCAGCCCCGGTTCCCTGACGACGCTGCGCTCCATCCGTCGCCCCCTGACACCCTAGCGCTGCATCCCCACCACCCCGTCCCTAGTCCCGCCGCCGCTCCCAGTTCTCCGCCGCCGTCGCAACCCACATCCAGCACCAGCACCAGCCCCATCCTCGCGCCCCAGCCACTCCGGTGTCCCAGGGCTAGCGCCACTCCCAGTTCCCCACCGCCCCGGTGCCCCATCTCCCATCCCCAGCCCGGCGCCCACCTCCTCCTCGACGGTGCCGCCGCCGTTGGTGTGCTCGGTGTCCTTGTTGAGGTTGCTCATGGTGGGGTGCCGGGGTGAGGGGTGGTGCCGGCTGCTCCGGAGCTTCGCGGGGCCGAGCCGGGGTGCCGGGGCCGGTGTGGTGCCGGTGTGGTGCTGGTGCGCGGGGGCGGTGCGGGGCGGTGCGGTGCTGCCCTCCCGGCTCACATACGGCGTCCCGGGACGGCGCCGCTGTTAAGGGCCGGGCCGGGCCGGGCGGAGCGGGGCCGAGCGGAGCGCAACAAGCCGCAGCTGCGGGGCCGACACGCCCCAGCCCCCACCACCGCTCCCGCCGCTCCCGGTGCCGCCACCGCGCACCGAGCAGCGGG
>VWPU01010225.1:0-10438 GCA_013398955.1 Callaeas wilsoni
TGGCCCAGCCTGAGGCCGTCTCCTCCTGTCCAGTCGCTGTTCCCTGGGAGCAGAGCCCGACCTCACCTGGCTCCAGTGTCCTGCACCCTTACAAAAACAAGGCTGACCAGCAGAAGGAAGAAACGTAGAACTTCCTTTTGCAGGAAAAATCTACCCAAACTTGCTACTTTTCCCCAGACAAAAGCTTTTATCTCACTCAACAATAGTTACATGTTCCAAATTCTTTACATTTCTGTCTGAAAGGCTTTACAGCCTTCCCAGGAGCCTCCCTGGACACTGAGGGCAGGGAAACACAGCGGAGCCTGCTGCGAGCTTAGAGGAAAAACTAACAAAGGTAGAAAATTTCCCTTTCTACAACACAGTCACCTGGGGTTTCAGGTATACTCAACTCCTCAGTTTTCCACAAAATGTTCTGGAACCAGGCCTTGGCATTAGGTATAATAAAAACACACAGATGAGCTAGTGAAGCCTGGAGGGGGGAAATGTAAGGAAAAATCCAAAATAAATTCCTGTTCCATAGTAGCTTTCTTGCACTTCAATACATACAATAATTTGCTCCATCATGTTACCTACATCTAAACCTCCAATGGGAATTTCAACCCAGCGTTCTCCATTTACAGCCCCAAGCTTGGCAAAGCAGGAACAGACCCAACACAGTCCTTCTGCCCCCCACACCCCCTTTCCCAGCATCTCACCAGGATCTACACATCCAAGGGCTGACCTGCCTGTCCACACCTGTTCTGCAGGTGGGAACAGCTCAGCCCTGCAGCAGCCCCGGAGCAGAGGTGGGATTTGAGGAGTTTTCTTGCCAAGGCCGTGTTTGGGGAAGGACTGAAGGGGAGGGATGATGGGAGACAAGGAAGAATTTACTAAAAATGAGAATTTATAAAGGTCACTGGGTTGGTCTGTGCTGCTGGCCAGGGAGCAGCTCAGTGTGATGCTCACACACCTGAGGGCCAGGTGGGCGATGGACCCCCAGCAGTAATCCCCCCTCCTGGTGCTGCAGGCACTGCCTCGTATCCATCAATCCCGCACAGGCTCCCGGGGATCACAGAAACCTTCTGCCTTCAGAGCTGCCCCAGAACAGGTGGAAGCAGCAGGACCAGCCAGAACACCTTCAGTTCCTGCTGTAACGGACACATTTCGTCTGGGCTCCAGCTCACATCGTGAGCCAGGAACGGAGGGTCCAAACAGGACAGTGCCCCCTTGGTATCCACGTGCCGCCTTGTCCCACGGCCTGGGGACACGTTCACACACAGGTATGGAGTCACAGGTGTTTCACACACTCCTGGGCTCTCCCAGCACACACAGAGCAGAAAGCCATCACCAAAGCCAGCCCCTCCACCTGTAAACAGCTCCGAGCCCTCACCACCGCGATGATCTCACGGCAGTGCCCAAAGTCAGCACCACAGACACCCCCAAAAACAAGGGAAATCTCGGGTTCCCTGGAGATGCAGAAAACAGACGCTGGATCACTCACACCCCAGAAGAGCACCCAGATTTTCTCGCTCCCTGCTGGGCCCTGGGGGTGGCTCAGGGCTCCGATGCTCCAGGCGATCACTCACTGGAGTCGCTGCCACGGGAGGCCCCAAACCCACCACCCACAAAGGGAGGAGGGGAGGGGGAGAGGCACACATCTCAGAACTCAACCCTCCCTCTCCTCAGCAGGCACGGACTGCCCCCATGCGAGGGCCAGGGAACATTCCTCAGGGCTTCAGAGGTGGGAAAACAAGAGCCTCGCTCAAGACAAGGCTCCTTCACAGAAATGCTGCACAATGGGCTCTAACACCAAGGTCCTGCTCTCCCCTCGCATTCCCATGGGAAGAATAACGTGCTTTGTGCTGCCAAAGGACACGGAGGTCACGAGGAACAGAACACTTCCTATGGGAAAATCACAGCCAGGCACTAACCCTGGGGAGGCCGCTGCCTGCAAGGGGTTAATCCCAACACTGCCGTCAGGAACAAGGCTCCGGAACAGCCTCTGAGTCCTAAATGGATTGTCCTTCACAGAAGGGGTACTTTCCATATTCAAAAGGTAGAAAATGACATTTCTGAGTCCACTCCCTCTATGCCAGCTCTGTGGCTAAAACAGTGCTGGAAGTCTGACACAAGTTTTTGAACCAGATTTCAATCCCTAAAATGTGCAAACTTACTTCATTTTACCTGTTCTGCCTCACTTTGCCACTTTTGCCCCACTTCTTCTTGCCCGTTTGCCTCCCTGTACAACATTCATTTATATCTTGAGTTAAAAAATCCAGAGGTTATCTGGAACAGATCACATTTTATAAGTGGTATTTCACTGACATTACGTATTATTAACTTCTCTTGAAAAGCTGGAGCAGCAAAAATGACAAAGATTCAAAGAGAACACTTCAATAATCTCTACGTGTCAGATAAAGTTATCTGCTCCCAAAACAGGGGATGACATTCAAAATCTATTTCCAAAACGGTTTTCAGGACATTTTTGAACTTTTCTGCCACAAGAGAAGAATGTTAGTTAAACTCCTGCTTTGGAAGTCACTCATTGAATGTGGTTTCTGTCCTTTCTTCCTTCCCAAAATACTCCCAACAGCACCAGACAACAACTTGCTGCTGTGCATGATGAGACAGGATGGGATGTTCCACGTGCAGAGCCATGAAACACAGAAGCTTGGGATTTGTGACAAAAATAGAAAATACCCAAGCTTAGAAAAAACATAATTTTGGAGTTCACTCCTCTTGCTGCACCCAGCCAAAGGAAGCTCCTTTGCACACGAAGAACAGAGATTCCAAACACTAGGAAACATTTCCCAATCCCTTCTTCTCCACCACAGAGTTCTTGCCCAACCCTGTACCTCTGGGAATGATCCACCTCCACAGGCACAGAATCCCAGAAAGGTTTGGGTAGGAAGGAGTCTTAAGGATCATCCAGTTCCAGTAAACGGGATGTGATACACACAGGGAAAAAACGTCCTGGGATCCTGGTCCTTAATTCCCCGAAGGTGTGTGGATGCAGTGTAAAAAAGGAAGTTGTGTGTCAGGAATTGTTAAGAATGGAATGGAATCAGGATGTAAATCCATCCTCACATGTGCTAAGTGCTACACACAGCACTGGGCACTCCTGCTCTTCCTCCTCATCCCACAAGGGACACACAGGAGAACTGGAAAAGGCACTGAGAAGTTCAAGGATGATCAGAGAGCAGCTTTGGAAGGCTTTTCCAGCTGGAGCAGATTTTATCAGTGAGTGGACACCAGGCGGCCCTAGGAAGGCCGGAGGAAGCGGAGCAGGAAAGGGCCGTCTCTTTTATCCCGGGATAACTCGGCATCAAACCAACTCCAGAGCGGCAGCTCAAAATAAACACGCGGCTAAGCCGGGGAAATCTCCCCAGGACACTGTCCCTGTCACATGGCTTACACAGCCAGCGGATAAATCTCAGGAAGAGCGAGCCACGAGGCACTACTGAGCAAAGCCAGGGATCCCTCTGGCTCCAGGAGCCCCTCGGCCATGAGCCCCTCGCCCCCGGCACGGCGCTGGCTGCCAGTGCCCGACAGACCGGTCTCATTCCTGCACTCGTGCCACGCTCAGGAACCACACAGGGACCCGCAGAGGCCGGGAGCCTGCCCTGGCAAACGTCCTTATGCAACGCATCCCACGTGATCCCTTTGGAATAATCCCCTCCTTTTTGTTTATCAATGCAGCCGCTCTACAAGTGGCTGGGGAATCACTTTCTCCTAAAAATACCGGAGACTGATGCAACACCCTCGCGCAGTTACATCTCAGAGCCTCCCCATAAACCCCAGCCGTGCAATCCCACCGCTCCCCTCCCGGCCGTACATCCCAACCCAGCGCCAGGCACAGACACCAGGGACTCCATCGATCCTTTACTCCGGGCTGGAGCTTGCCCAGCACAGACCTGCAATGCTCCTCCCTTTCCGCTACAGGTAGTACTTCTACTCATGCCATTTTCTAATCCTCTCTACCACACCAGGGTCAACATCTCAGCCCAAGCCTCTGGTCTGGAGTATGAAACAGAGAAAATGCTTTTGGATCATCTGCCTAGACTTGTGCAAAGTCTTGGGGTCCAACAGCACAAGGACGTGGAGCTGCTGGAGCGAGTCCAGAAGAGAGGGCTGGAGCCCCTCTGCTCTGGAGCCAGGCTGGGAGAGCTGGGAATGTTCACTTGGAGAGGAGAAGGATCCAGGGAGAGCTCAGAGCCCTTCCAGGGCCTAAAGGGGCTCCAGGAGAGCTGGAGAGGGACTGGGGACAGGGGATAGAGGGACAGGACACAGGGAATGGCTTCCCACTGCCAGAGAGCAGGGATGGATGGGATATTGGGAAGGAATTGTTCCCTGTGAGCGTGGGGAAGCCCTGGAAGAGAAGAAGCTGTGGCTGCTCACTCCTTGGAAATGTCCAAGGCCAGGCTGGATGGGGCCTGGAGCTGCGATAGTGGAAGGTGTCCCTGCCCATGGCAGGGAATGGAACAATCTGGGCTTTAAGGTCCCGTCCAACCCAAACCATGATTCTCTGGTTCTGCGTCATTCATGAAATGGTAACTTTGTCTGACCCGTGCTCAGTGCCATTTCTGAAGTTTCCAGCACTGCTCCTATCACGGACAAGCAACAAAGGGCCCAGGCCACCCTCACTGCCCACTGAAGCACGTGAATGGCGCGAGCTCCAGCTAAACCCTTCAGCACGCCCCTGACAGCTCTCTGTGCACCACACAAGGCCGTCACACGCTTGAACCGAAGGACACAGCACTCCTCATCCTGCTGCGGTGAAAGGCGCTTCTCCCGCCGCGTTCACCCTGCCCCGGCCATGGCCAGGGCCCCAGAGCACAGGCACACCTCGTCAGCAGTGACAGGCCAGAGTGAGAGGAAGGAGACTGGGCTGGAGGGGACCCCGAGGCCCTCACCGCCCTCGCTCAGAGCATAGCAAACTGTGCTCAAATTATTCCCAACGTATGTTTATCCAGTTTGCTCTTAAGCAGTCGGAGAAACGTCCACAGGTCCCAGGTGTCAGACAGGGTTTGGTAACGTTTTCCCTGGGCCCCTTCCTGCTGTTTAACCCACTTCTGTTCCCAGTGGGCACACACAGCCCCAGCAGTGCCACTTGGAACCAGGGAATTGCTGAGGCTGGAAAAGCCCTCTGAGTCCACTGAGTCCAACTGCTCCCGCAGTGCTGCCAAGGCCACCGCCACCAATCTTCATACTCTCATTTTCACCTCCCCTTTCCCACACATACAGGAGGTCACCGGGTTCCTTTAATTACGGATTACACCTCATCGGTTATCCCGATGCCTGCAGCTGGCTATTTTTCCTTGAATCCCAACCTCGCCACTGTCCTTCCTCATCACCAGCCCATTTTCAGGCCACATTTGATTGCTCAAACCTGTCTCTCTCTCCTGGGTCACACGTGCAGCCCTTCCCTGCTTTATGCCACTCACAGCTTGAATAAGCAGAGTCTGTTCTGCCGCTTCAGTGATGAGTGAGCCCCCAGAGCCCCTCTCAGTACGCCCAGGCCCATTAACAAGGGTGTTACTGCTGCTCTGAATACATTTATCTAACCACGATTTTACCCACCACAGACCGGCACCTTCTTAGGCTTTGGGCTTGTTTTAATTGCACCTGCTCAAGACTCTTATTTGGATAAAAACCAAACCTTAGAGGATTCATGACCACAGCTGCTTTTCTGCGGCCAGAAGCAGCCCTGGTATCTTACCCCAGAAAGAGCAAACTCACCTTGCCAAGGAGTACCTGTGGCAAAGCAGCACCAGCTATTCCACGCTCCCTGTACCTTGTCACGTGCTTTTCAAACATTTCCCACTTGCTGCAGGATTTTGGGATGACTACTACTCTCCATTCTCTTTGTCACACTCTTTCACCCACACCAACAGCTCGCTCTCCTCCAGGCTTTAAAAACATCACTGACTTTCCACGTCTCAAAAGACGCCTCCCAAACGTTTTCAGGCCTTTTTTAGCCTGTGCTTTGAGCACATAGACAAAAATACCTCCCCGAAACGACAGCTTGCAAAGCTGCTCTTTCTTTTTGTAGCCTGGCACTACCACCAGTTGCTCACCAAGAGTCAAAAGGTGCTGAACACTCCAGTTTTGGGGATGCCAGACATTAAATTTTCCTCTCTGTTCTTTCCTTCACCACCTTCTTGCCACGAGGACATTCCCAGAATAATTCTGTGTCCCTTGATGCCTTCTGACAGTCAGGTTTGCTTTTTATCTTAATCCTCCCTTTGTGGCCTTGCTGCTCTTCAAATAAGGGACGGAAACACCTCTGGGTTTGAACAACCCTCACTGCGGGAGTGCAGAAAGCAACGATAAATCAGCACTTTAATGATTTCTGCCCAGCTCCAGCTCTGCTTTTGTGAGGCAAAGTTCACCTGGGAAGCACCCGGAGCAGCCATTCACCATCCCAACACACCCAGTGGAGAGCCATCCTCTTCCTCAGTTCTCTTTCACCTCAGCAAACGAGGATCTGAACTGAGCACGACTCCTTCCCTGTTTCTTTCTCTACGGCTGGGGCTCCTCTCCCTGCAGAGGACACATTTCCTGGCTCAAAACTCTCCTTCAGAACAGAAATCAGCATCGGTGGTTAATGATCAATATTAGGAAATAAAACTCAAACCAAACCAACCTGTTTAACGTAGGCAAACATATTCTGTCCATACAGTTTGGGGTTTATTTCTGAAACAGAAAAATTCAAAATTCGAATTCATGTCTGAATACCTGAACTGCACCTTCTCTGCAACTCTTTTTAAAGGGATGTGTCACGGCAGATGCTTCCATGTTTCACTCCTCAGTCTGACAGGGCAGGGACAGTTAAAGGGGACAGAAACACCTTCAGGAGTGCCCAGGACAGGCAAACAGTGTCCATGGAAGGAATTGCAGCTCCTTTCCCAGCCCGCTCCAGCCCTGCTTGTGCCAGGTCCCTGCTCCAGCCCCAGGAGCACCTAGCAGGTTCCCAAAACCCTTCCCAGGCAAACCACATCCACGTAAACCCTCCAAGCAGAATTCTGCATTTTCCAAACCCACAGCCCATACAGGGTCCATTTGCCTCCTAGAAGAAAATCCCTCCAAAAACCCCTCAGAAATAACTTCTGAGTACAATTAAACACCCTTGCAGCAAAGTCCAACTATGACTGGCAGGAGTTTCCTGACTTACTGTAATTAGAGCTCGGTCAAACGAAGTTTATCCGTTAAGCACTATCATTTCCCTGAAAAGTATGTTGTGGAAACATACAAACCAAGAGTTTTCCCATTTCAGAGGGAGGACTGGGGCTGTAGCACCGGTTGGGTTCCTATTAAGTGAAGGGATTCCGAAACTCGTGGATTTGGCAGGAGACCAGAAGTGTGCCCTTGGCTCTCTGGGGAACACGTTCCCTTTTCCACACAGACCCAGCCAGAGCTTCAGCGGTGTTTCCACCCTGGACTCTGGAATTCTGGAAGCTCTGGCTGTCAGTTGTGTAATTACCAGGGATCCCCTCACAGACAGGATGTGAAGGACGACAAAAGGGAGACCAACCCCATAATTCTGACCCTTTATCCATGAAATAAAAAGCAAAAATTAAGACATAACCCTCAGCATGCATTTCCCTGGTTGTTCCCTCAGCAATAACCCCCAGAGCTTTAATCAGGACGGTTTCCATGGTTCAGAAGTCTGCACTCCCAGATCTTTGGGACTCGTGGAGGGCCCCGAGAGGCCCAGAGGGACTCAGCACCTGTAAGGTGACGCACCTGCCTGGGATTGGTTTTCCACAGGTTCTGGGTTACAGCAGGAACACCGGGCAAGGCTGAACACACCAACTGCCAGGGCTCCCAGCCCCGAGCGGGAGCCTTTGGCCTCTCCAGCATCACACAGAACTAAACATTTTCCTTTCTAACCATCACCAATTAGGAAGCCAGGCTCAGGAAATCACTGCACTCTTTCTTCCAGACGGAGAAACGATCCCAAAATTCCTCTGTGAGGCAGCAAGTCCCGGAGCCTGACTCGGACATTGTCTTTTCTAAACAAACCAACTATTATTCCTTTATCACAATGCTCCACACAAGATTAATTCAGATTTAAGAAGTGCATCCTGCTCCCCTCCCCGCTGCCCACCACGCTCTCACTCCAGCTGAAATCGCTCTTTTCCTGGGAGGAGAACTTCATTTTTTCCCAGTTGTGCCAAAAGGCCACGGCTGCTCTGAGCCATCGGGGCTGGGTCTTCACCTGAGGATACGAATTAAAAGATTCCCTCCAGGACAGCCACCCTGAATTCCCTGTTCCTCCCTGTTCTGGATATCCTGGATATGAGCAGTAACACTTCCAGACCCAGGAACAGCAGCTGCAGCACCACAGGACTGGTCAGCATTCCTTCAGCCTTTCTTTCTCACCCTTTAATGCACAGCACACGGGGCAGAAAGGGATTCAAAGGAATTATGATCACAGATATCAGAGCTGCTCCGACACCTCCTTCCAGTCTCCCAGGTCCCTTGTGCTGCCTGCCACGGGTCCCTCCGTGCCCCCCAGCACAGGGGGCTGTGCCCCCCATCTCCAGCCAGAACTCCCTGGAGAAAGCCGCCTGTAAAAGGGGAGGAAGGCGCCTACAGCTCCCTGGCCTGGAAAGGATTCCCGGGACTCCGGGTCTGCTGGAAGCGCTGTGCTGCTGCTCCTTACCTACTCCATTCTACTACAGGCAGGTAATGCTATTTTTATTCCTCGAGCTGTACCTGTTCTACTTTTTAAATTCTCATCAGAGAGGGGGAAAAAAGGAGTTTTTGGTGCATAATGATCCAACCTGATGCCAGACAGGCCCAGCAACCCCCTGACTGAAAAGAGTGTTGAGTAACTCAGTGAGAACCTGACTAATTCATTCATCACAGGATTCTGACACTTAAAATACTATTTTAACACTCCTGAGACAAACCCTGATTGTTCTTGGCCCTTTTGGGATGTTATATTTGAATCACGATTGGAAAAATAAACCATGCCAAGTTTTACCTGGAAACACAGAGCTGTGTCACACGTTCAGGGAACATCCCAGGGTGTTTTCCTCTCTTCCCAATCCCAGCCAGCTAATCTCCTTTCTGCATTACACAACAGCTCGTGTAATCCCAAATTTACCACCCTAGTCCTGCCCTCACAGCTCTGGTTTCACAGCGAGGGAGCTCTCACGCCTCATCTCTGCCCCTTGCATGAAAAGAAACTTGGTTTGTCTTTCAACAACCCGGAAAAACACGTGGATGCTGCATTCAGGAAATTCTGGCACTAAGGCCAAAATCTTTCCGGAGTCCTTTCCTCGGGATTCTCCCAAACACAACCCCAGAACTGCCTCAGCATTTCAAAAGCTCCTTGCTCATTATATTAAAGATAATGTAAAGATGTTCATGCTGACTCACACGAAGAAATCGAGTTCTAAATTTTGACCAAATTCCAAAGTTTAGGGTGATTCGAGGGGCAAAATAACTGCTGATAGCACAGAGCCAAGTCCCCTGAGAACCAGAGCAGCAAATTCTTCTGGTTCTGAAGTGCTCAGTGACCCTGTACCAAACCTCATGGAGTATTTCGTTCCCTTTACGTATTCCATCATTTTAATCCTTTCCCATAAAACATTTTCTCCTGATCCTGCAGCAGAGGTGAACTCTGTCTCTCCTCTCCCCCGCTTCTCTCTGCACCTCTGACGCCCCAAAACTTTCTCCCTCTCTCTGTCGATTCCTGAATATCGACCAAGTTCCAAAGACAGGTGATGATCCCGCGGGCAGAGACTTGCAGCACAGAGCCAAGTCCCCAGAGAACCACGGCAGAAAATCTTTATGGCACCATGGAATAAAATACTCCACATTCCCATCATTCCCTTTACGTACTCCCTCGTTTTAATCCTTTTCCATAAAGCATCTTCTCCTGGTCCTGCAGCGCAGGGGCAATTTAACTATTTCCCTCCGCTCGCCCCTCTCTGCTTTGCACCTTTAATGCCCCAAAACTGGGGTGTGTGACTCCACATTCCCATCATTCTCTTTACGTATTCCTTCCAAATTCTACGCAAAAGAAGAGGGGGGCACGTGGGGGACGGAGGCGAGCGCGGGGGGCGCGCGCCCTCCCCTCACGCACCCGCACGAGCGCGCGCACGAGGGGAAGGCGCGCGCTGCGGGACCCCCCCGTGAGGGGGCCCGGGGGGAAACCGAGGCAGGGAAAGGGGGGTGAGGGGCTATTTCCCTACCCGATCGCGCTGCCCCCGCCCGCCCCGGTCCATTCTCACCTCACCGGGAAGCGGCTCCTTCCTCACCTCCGCCCTTTGACCTCCCAGCAGCCGCGGCTCTCGTGCTCCGTCGTTGGGGTTTTTTTTGCCCCTTTTTTTTCTTTTTTTAATGTAGGATGTTGCGGGGTTTATTAGCTCTAAACCCGCGTTAATCCTGAGCTTTTCCGCCCGTTCCCGGCCCGGTTTCTCCCACCCCCTCCCGCCCTCCCCCC
>VWPU01010226.1:0-18467 GCA_013398955.1 Callaeas wilsoni
CCCGTGCAGTGCCGTGTGGTGCCGGTGTGGCCCGAGCGGTGCCCATGCGCTGCCATGCATGGCGCGGTGGCCGGAGCGGTGCCGCGGTGCCCCAGCTTCCAGCCCCATCTAGTGGCAGCCATGGCCATGGCCGGTCCCCAACCCTGCGTTTGTCCCCAGGCTCGTCGCAGTGGCCGCGGGCGAGCGGAGCGGGTGCCTTATCTCCCAGCTACGAAGGGAGCCTCCACACTTTGGTGAGTGGCACCAAAAATTCCAGCTTCTCCTTTTGTCTCTCATCCCTCAGAGCTTGGTGGTGAAGGGTTTTTGGGTGACATCCTCTCTCCTGAATGCCTGGAATCAGCTGGTTGGTCAGGGGTGGATATTTGGGTGGCAGCAGCTGAGCAGAGCCGGGTGCTGCCTCCCTGACCTGGAGTCCCCTGGCAGCCTGGCACCCTGCCCCTAGCCCAGGCCTGTCCCAGGGATCTGGCCCAGCCAAAGGGATTCCTGGCAGGTTTCTGCTTCCCTGCCCTGAGCAGTTCCATTCATGTGACCTCTCATGCCTTTAGAGAATGCCACTGACTGGGGGGGATTATTTCTCCCCATCCCTGCCCTGTGGCACCTGAGTCCAGGGTTGCCACCAGCCATTCTGTAGTGCAGAGCAGCAGGAGGCTGCTGGCTTTATGGGATTGCAGTCATGGAATTGGACTGGAATCATAGAAAGGTTTGGGTTGGAAGGGGTCTTAAAGCTCATCCTGTTCCACCTCGTGCTGTGGGCAGGGACACCTTCTCCTAGACCAGGGTGCTCCAAGCCCCCTCCAACCTTGGACACTTCCAGGGATGGGGCAGCTAACACAGACCTGTCTCTGTCCTGCCCTTCCAGCAAAACAAAATGGAAGACAGGTTGGATGAAGCCATCCACGTGCTGAGGAACCACGCTGTGGGCCAGACCTCTGCCATGCCCAGCAACCACGGGGACATGCACGGGCTGCTGGGCTCAGCACCGCCACACAGTGCCGCCGTGGGCAGCCTGGGCCAGGCCTTCCCCGCCTCGGTCATGGCCCTGGGGAACAGGCACCCGAGCCTGGTGAGTGTGGGAGCACTGTGGCAGCTGGCAGGGACATGCTGGGGACACATGTCACATGTGGGGTGCCCTGGCATTCAGGGGGACGTGGCCTTTGGTGCAAGAATAGCTCAGTGTGGTCCTGCTTGGGTCAGATGTTGGCAGCGTTGCATGGGTGACATGCACAGAAGTCACTTCCCATGTTCCTGCAGGGAGAGTTGAGTCATAGAATCCCAGAGTGGTTTGGGTTGGAGGAACCTCAAATCTCACCTTGATCCAGCCCCTGCCATGGGCAGGGACACCTTGCACTATCCCAGGTTGCTCCAAGCTCCATCCAACCTGTCCTTGGAGACTTCCAGGCATGGGGCAGCCACAGCTGCTCTGGGGACATTGAGTCCACCCTTGCCACAGGCTCTGTGTGCACTTCCCTTGTGCCCCTTCTCAGGGCAGGCAGAGGTGGTGAGAGAGCTGCTCTTCTTTCCCTGAAACATCATTGGAAATCTGTAAAATCAACTTCAAGGCATCCCTGGGATATGCAGGGAGGAGAAGAGGGATCCAGTAGGTATAAGTGCCAGGTGTCGCCAGGAATTCCCTGCTCTGAATGTTTTGGGCAGGCACCACGTCCCTCTGGGCACGTGGGAAGAGGTGCTGTGTGAGGGCTCATTCCAGCTCCAGGGAACGTGATGGATCCAGGGCGCCCTGAGCGCGTGCATGCTGGAGTCCTGTGCTGGGTCGCCTGGGTCCCCCCTTGTCTAGAGGTTGGTGACCACAGGAGCACATTTTTGGCAGAGCTGTTTGCCTGCTGCAGCAAACAGTGACACGTCCCCAGTCTCCAGAGAACCAGTTGTGATCCCTTTGCAGGCTCCCTGGGTTCTGCTCCTGAGCAGGGAATGAGATGTGTGTCCTCTGTAGGCTGCTGCCAGCTGGGGAGCCAGCAGAGCTGGCTCTGTCCTGTCAGTCCCCAGTCTGTGTGGCACAGCCTCGGGGGCCGTGGGCTCAGAGGGGGCCCTCACCCTTTGCCTCCAGCTCCCTTGGAGCCAAGTCCATGTTGCTGGGATGTCCCTTGCCCTGGTGGCACTGGGGAGGTGGCAGAGAGAGTGGTGCTCAATGGAGACAGGACACGTGTCCTCTCCGGCGTGCTGGCCTTGCACCGGGCACAGAGGGGCTTTTCCTCGGGGTGAGGGGACAGCTCTGACAGGGGTCTGGGCTGGGTCCAGCTCCTCTTCAGAGCAGTGGGCTGCAGTGTCCCCACCACTGTCCCCAGAGAGCTGGTGCTGCAGCAGGCTGGCTCTTCCCTCCCCCGTTCCAGAGCTCCGGGTGTGGAAGTGTGAGGGGAGCACACGGCTGTGCCTCAGCCCGGTCCATGGAGCTCTGGGGGTGTCCTGGGGTGACTGTGCTCAGGTGACTGTGCTCAGGTGACTGTCCCCATTGCCTGCTGGCCATCCCCCCCTAAGGCTCACTCTGCTTGTTGTGCTGCAGGTGGGAGGAGGCCACCCCGAAGATGGGTTGTCCAGCAACCCCAGCTTGCTCCACAACCACGTCACACTTCCATCACAGCCCAGCTCACTCCCGGACCTCAGCAGGCAGCAGGACACGTACAGTGGTAAGGCAGCTCTGCACGGGTGCAGGATGGGGCTCACCTGTGCCAGGGGTTACCTGTGCTGGGGATTTACCTGTACTAAGGGTCACCTGCTGGGGGATGTGGGGCTTGGGTCCAGCCCTGTGCAGCAGCAGCCCTGGAGGAGATGGATGTCTCTGCAAGGCTGGTGCTTCCTTGCAGCATTCACAGGGCAGTTTCTACTTGGAGCCTTTTCCAGAGGTTTCATAGAGTCCCAGAATGGTCTGGCTTGGATGGGACATTAAAGCTCATCCCCTTCCACCCCCTGCCACGGGCAGGGACACCTCCCACTATCCCAGGGTGCTCCAAGCCCCGTCCAACCTGGCCTTGGACACTTCAAAGGATCCAGAGGCAGCCACAGCTGCTCTGGGCACCCTGTGCCAGGGTTTCCCCATCCTCACAGAGAAGAATTTCTTCCCAATATTCCATCTAACCCTACATCTTTAACCTGTATTTTCCCATTCTGCCCTGCCAGTTGTGGGTGCACAGTTCACAGTGCTCTACTGTGTAGGTTGGGTTCCCATTTTGGAGGGTCTGGGAAGTAACGGGGAGAACGGAGAGTGTCAGCAGGGCAGAGCCAGCACCTCTCCATCTTCCCTGAGTGTGGAGCCGCAGTGCAGGATGAGTTTGGGATGCCACTGCAGGAGCAGGGCCTGGGGACCCCCCAGCCTCCTGTGTGGGTCAGGCCCCTCAAGCTCTGCATGTGGCTCTGCTCTCTCTGCAGGCTTGTCCGGGGGGCTGGGGCGGAGCAGCGTCTCCTCAGGAACAAGTGAAATAAAGAGGGAAGAGAAGGAGGATGAAGAGAACACGTCGGTGGCAGATAACTCAGAAGAGGAGAAGAAGGAGCTGAAACCCTCCCGGAACAGAACAAGGTGCTCTTTGAACAGGTCTCTCCCTTCACTTTCTCTGTTCCCAGGCCAGGGATGTTCGGGCTGGGGTCCAGCTGCCGGGACCCGCCGGGCACTGGGCTTGGCCTGGTTTGGCCTGGGGTCATCCTGCGGCACAGACGCCCCAGCCCCTGCCCACCCTGGAGCCTGGTGTGGTCTTACACAGCCTGGGCTCCTGCTCCTGCCCCAGGGGGAAGGGTCTCTGCCGCCCTCCTGCTGGCTCCTGTCTCTGTGGCCTCAGAGCATCCTCATGCTCCTAAAGCAGAGGGATGCACCTTATCCTGCACCCGCCTGCGTGGGCGCTCAGCCGTGTAGGGAAGGAGAAAGTGCTCAGCCCCAGTCAGGGATGATTTGACCCTTTCCCTGCCTTGGGGCATCTCTGCTGTCTGCTTTGGGCTCCTGTATCCTCTGTCGTGTGCAGCCAGAGGAGTGGCAGTGGCTCAGGTAGAGTCCTTCAGCGTGTTGGCTGCTCTGCAGCCTTGCCACCAGCTCGGAGACCTCACCAGGGTGATGGCTCCCAGAGAGGCAGCACCAGCCCCACTCCTGCCCTGGAGGCAGAGGGCTGCATCTTCCCAAATTCCAGCTGGGGATTCCAGTGTTGGCCTTCACCTTGTCTGGGCCACCCTGCACTCTCCGGGCAACAAGCTCAGGCCTTAATCACATTGTGGTTTCTTTCTTTGCTGTTTAAAAACAAAACAAAACAAAAAAGAGGCAAAAGAAGAGCCTTTAACTGCTTCTCTCTGAAGCCCCTACGTGTCCCTGCACGTGGCACAGGCCAGCAGGTCCTGGCAGGGCACGTGGGGCACTTGGCATCTTGGTGCCTCACCGTGTGTTTCTTGTCTGTGAGTTGACCAGTGCTGAGAGTGCACACAAGGAATGTCCCTGTCTCGTTCTTATTTTAAACCATTAGTCAAGATGAGGATGAGGAGGACGATCTTCTTCCCCCAGAGCAAAAAGCCGAGAGAGAGAGAGAAAGGAGGGTCGCCAATAATGCCCGTGAGCGCCTGCGGGTTCGTGACATCAACGAGGCCTTTAAAGAGCTCGGACGCATGTGCCAACTGCACCTAAACAGCGAAAAACCGCAGACCAAACTGCTAATCCTACACCAGGCCGTATCAGTCATACTGAACCTGGAGCAACAAGTTAGAGGTCAGTGAGGGTCCCGGAGTGGTGATATTTTACGTATCTGATCGGCACGGGGCTGTCTGTCTGTCTGTCTCCTGTGACGTGCTGTGGTGCCTCGCACTGTCTCTCTCCCCTGTGGCCTTGGGGGCAAACCCAAGGCTGTCGATGTCCTTTTTTTTTTTTTTTTTTGCCTTTTTTGCATCCATCCCTGCTGTTCTCTCCTTTGTCCCCCGCTGCCACCGCGTGTGCTGCATGCTGGTCCCCACGGGGACACCTGTGCCATCCTGCTTCCCCGCAGCCAGGAGTGCTCAGTGCTTTGCCAGCAAAGTGACAGAAACCCCACTAGAAAATCTCCCAGAGGGGTCTCCAAGGGCTGCTCTGAGCACGGAGCTCGTTCCTGTCCCCTCCGTGTGCCTGACAGGGCTCTGCTCTCCCGTGCCCACAGTGTGGCACCTGGCACGGGAGCCGTGTGCGGGCAGCGGGATGCCCTGGGCCGAGCAGCCCTCGCTGCCTGCGCTCGCTGTGTCCGACGCAAGCTGGGAGCGCTGGGCATCCCGAGCCTGGAGCTGTCAGCGGGCGCCTGCAGGCTCTGCCCCTCCCCGGGACACCCTCAGGGCACCCTCGGTCCCTTCCGCACGCGTGTGCACCCGCGGTGTGTGCGCACCAGGGCAGGGAGGGAAGCGAGGGGTGGCTGTCCCCTTTGTCCCGCACCCCGCAGTGCATGCTCCGCTCCGCTCCCGCTCCGGCCCGCGGCGCGGGGTGCCGGGGCAGGATAACCCCTTTCTCTCTGCAGAGCTGTCGTAACACGCGTCGGGGGCTGTGCCTGGCTGTGCTCCTCTCTGCTGGCCTTGCTGTGCCTTGATGTTGGAGTCCTTTGTGCCTCTCTTCAGTTTGTAATTTTTTGCCTTTCATAACATGTATATTTTTTCCTGTCTTCTTTTTTAATTTCCCCTTCCTTTTGATTTTTTTTTTTTTTTATTTTGAGTTTTTATTTTTTGGTTCTGTTCTTTCCAATCTCCTACAGACAGTCCCCAGCCGTGACCTCTCGGTGGTCCCACTCTACCTTGTACTTGCTGCTCGCGGATCCCAGGCAGGACCGAGGGTGGGGCAGGGCTTAGGCAGAGTTGGCACCGTGTTCACTTTGGTCTCCCACGCTTGTCCCTTTTTAAACCCTTCCTGGAGGCAGCCAGGGAGGTGGCTGAGCCCTGCAGGCTCTCTCAGCAGTTAGTGCAGACAGGCAGTGTCCCCTCTGTGGGTTTGTGCTGCTTTCCAGGAGAGAATCCCACCCTCACACCCCCTCTGGCAGCACTGCCACGGGAGCGGGGCCGTCAGGTCGCTGCGTGCCCAGCCGGGGCTGCCAGGATCCTCCCGCTGCCACAGCAGCTACAGGAAGGGAAAGGAGGAGACTGAGGAGTTTTAGGCTGGTTGGTGACCCCCAGGGGCAGAAGGCAGCCGAAGCATCCCATCCTCGCCCAGTGCAAGCTGCCAGGGGTACATGCTGGTGGTGGGGACACGGCTCTGTCCTGCCCAGGTGTGACATCCAAACCTTGTCCCTGCTGGGAGAGCCACCAGCCAGCACTGTGCCCACCAGCAAGGACCCGCAGCCACCGGCCTGTGCTGGAGGAAGGGTCTGGGATCCTGCTGTGGGGGCACAGGTGCCAGGATGGCCCCGTCCCCCCGCCCGTCCTGGGCGTGTGGAGAGAAGGTGGCAGTGCCAGCTGGGGCAGTGAGGAGGGGACACAGGCAGGGACAAGGCAGCGAGGAGAGGGTGCAGCAGGGACAGCGGGCAGCGCTCTGTGCCACACGGGCAGTGCTTGCCCCGGGGAGCCCTTGCTCCCCCTTCACATGGCCGTACACTGTCCAGAGGCTCTCCAGCAAGGCTCTGACTCGGCGGCCCCTCTTTGCTGAAGGCTCACCCCCATGTGGCTCCCCAGGAGCCCAAGGGCACAGGCTGTCCCAGTGTCAGGTGTCACCCGTGGACCCTCCTCAGACAGGTGTCTTCCTGCAAGTTTTGCTCTGGGGGAGAAGTCGTCTGGGCTTAAATTGGGGCTTTCGAGGGGACGGGCAAGGCCACGGTGGAAGATGCTGCCAGCACAACTTTGCTTCCCCCATCCCTGCCTGTGTTGGGCATCCCTGGGGTGCTGTCAGCAGTGGGGGCTCTCCCGGAGCTTCTGACTATGCCTGGAAAAGCAAATCACCCCTTCTGGCGAGCTTTTGGCTGTGTGGAAAGATCGGGATTCAGTGTCTGCATCCGAGTCTGATCCTCAGAGCAGCCCTGGCTCCTGCTCCCGATGCTGTCCCGGCCCCTAAGAGGGTGCCAGGCCAGGCTGCTCCTGCTGCTGCAGCACCACTGCTCTGAACACCAGCACTGGGAGCTGCAGATGGAATTTGGGAAGGAAATCTTACATAAAGGGATTTGCTTCCTGCCAAAATCTTTCCCTAGGGGACAAACCTGATGTTTTTGGCAGAGACCCTCCCCTAAACTTTGGGTTTTCAGTAAAACAAACAAACATGAAGGCAAAATCTTGCAGAGGGTCGAAGGTGTCGGTGGCGATGCTGTATCTCTGCCTGCCCTTGCCCCCAGTGCCCCCTCCAGCCCCCTGGGCACCTGGCCCTGTGCTGGCAGCACCTTCCCCTGGCTCGCAGAGGTGACACAGCCTGGGCTGCTCTGGAAAGCACCCGCAGGAATTGGCTTTGCAAAGTGAGGCCGTTTGGGCCGTTTCCAGTGGACACCCGGAGCACTTCCAGCACGGCAACATAGAGCCCCCTCGGTGCCACCCCCTGACTAACCCCTGTGGTGCTATGAACCCAGCAGTACAGACGAGGCCTTGTCACTGGAGGACAAAGATCTGAGGGACCGGGAGAGGAGAATGGCCAATAACGCCAGGGAAAGGGTGCGTGTGCGGGACATTAACGAGGCCTTTAAAGAACTGGGACGCATGTGCCAGATGCACTTAAAAACGGACAAAGCACAGACCAAACTGATCATCCTACAGCAAGCGGTGCAGGTCATTCTGGGCCTGGAGCAGCAAGTACGAGGTATGGTACCACTGGCAGGTGCATTTCGGGGCCTGTCTCTCCCCCTGTCTCTGCATGCTCGTGCTTCTCTGTCCTGACTCCTGCTTTCGGTGTGAGGTGTGTGTTTGCAGCACCAGCAGCACCTCTGGGTGCTGAGCTCTCCCCAGCCCCGGCCCGGGGTGGATTTGAGGCTCCTCCCTCTCTCCGCTCATGCTTAATGTAATTTGGCACCTGGATCCCATTAAGCAGCTTTGGAAAATTCAGTCCTCAACTCTGAGTGCTCGCTGAGGCACTTGGGGGTTCTTGTAACAAGCACATGGACATGCCCTGGCACAGGGTGCCCAGAGCAGCTGTGGCTTTCCCTGGATCCCTGGAAGTGTCCAAGGCCAGGGTGGAGGGGGCTTGGAGCACTCTGGGGTAGTGGAAGGTGTCCCTGCCCATGGCAGGGGTAGGAACAAGATGGGCCATAACATCCCTTCCATCCCAAACCATTCCATGATTCCATGTTTAAGTTGGCGTGGGGTTGAGCTGGGCCTGGGGTTCTGCTCGAGCAGGGGCCTGGCCAGATTCCTGCACGGACTGCGGGGAGCAGCGAGCGGTGCACGGAGCTCATCCCCTCACATGGCCCGTGGGCCTGCCTGGGACTCTGTCCCCGCTGTCCCTCCGGGGTGCTGCTGCCGGGTGTGATGCTGTTGCCCAGACTGAGGTTGCTCCCCTCTCTTGCTGTTTTGGGCACAGAGCGCAATCTGAACCCGAAAGCGGCCTGCTTGAAGCGTCGGGAAGAGGAGAAAGTGTCCGGAGTGGTAGGAGACCCCCAAATGACACTTTCAGCTTCACATCCTGGTCTAGGAGACGGTCACAACCCTGTTGGACACATGTAAAGGTACCATTCCCTGTTCCCCACCTATGATCCCACATCCCGGTGCAGGTCCAGCCTTGTGCCCACACCCTGCTCTGCTCTGGCTGGGCAGCCCTGCTCCCTCAGCACCAGCCACGGCCCTGCTTCCTTTCTCTGAAATCAATGACTTGCATGTGTCATTGGGTGCCCAGAGCAGCTGGGGCTGCCCATCCCTCAAGTGTCCACGGCCAGGCTGGAGGGGCTTGGAGCAACCTGAGATAGTGGGAGGTGTCTCTCCCCATGGCAGGGGGTGGAATAAGATGAACTTTAAGGTCTCTTCCAACCCAACCCATCCCATGATTCTCATGGACTCCCAAAGCCTCTGGCCCACAGGAGCGTGCAGCCCCACAGATGGGATGGGGGGTTTTGGAGCTCTCTGAGTGGGCTTAGCTCTGCTCTGCACCTCCCAGTCCTGCCCCAGTTGGCTACTGGAAGCCAGCAATTCCTTTTCCTTGCAGGTCCATGAGAGGGAATGGGCAGGTCCCAGAAATGCCAAGAGAGTCAGAGGAGGTGAAAACCCCCAGTGAGGCTGTGGCAGGCACAGGCTCCAATAGGCTGTTCCCATTTTTAAGGAGCATCTGAACCTGTTTATGCGAGCAGTGCAGAGATGGTGGGGGGATTGAGCAGATCCAGGAGTGGAAGGTCAGGAGCTTATCCTGTGGAGTGCATGGAGAGGACACAGTCCCTTGGTGTCCCCTGCCCCAGTGGGTGCCTGGGGATGGACCAAAGCAAGGGCAAAGCTCAGCTGCAGTCCTGTCCAGCCCTATGGGACAAGCTGCAGCAGGAGCCTTGGGGCCCCCTGTGCAAGGAGCAGTTTTATTCTCATCTGGGTTTCTATCACTTCAGAATTTTCTAGTTCTTTTTTTTTTCTTTTTTTTTTTGTAGATCTTTTTGTTCCTCTGGATACAGAGATCTGTAGGAAGAAAACCCTTGGTGTGACCTGCAACCTTGTTGAACCATAAACTGTAGTACTGCTCATACTGACACACGCGGACGGATCCTGGCGTGACGTAAGGGTGGAAAAAAAACCACTTTGTCAGAAACAAAACGGAAACAAAAAAATTGCCTTAAGTATAAAGTGCAGAACAGTCAATACATATCACTCAGTTAGGAGGGGGTGGCGTGTTCTCTTGGCTTGTTCACAAGCAGCCAGCAGCAAAATTGTGCCTAAGCTTGATATTTCTTTTTTAAAAAAAAAGAACATTAGTTATGAGATTTTTTATGTAGAACAAATAGCAATGCCTTTTGGTTTTTTTTAGCTTCTTTTGCATATGTTTTGTAAGCAACGAAAAAAATTTTTTTTTGTATAAAAACATGTCTTGTACCCTCCGCTTTTCTGCTGCTGTTTCTATAGTTAACGTTGCATCTTTAGGATCAACCAGAATATTAAAATTGTATTAAGAGAGACTGGATATAAAGAGAGGAATTCTCAGATTCGGCTCAGAAAGCCACTAAAAGCGAATGTAGCCACAGTGAGGGAATGTTCTTCCTTGCCTGGCTTGTACCTTCCATGACAAAAAACAAACAAACTCATGTGCTGAATTCACCATCTCTTTGCTTCGGCCACTTCTGATTTGGGAAAAGGAAGTTAAACAGCAAAGCGAGTGGCAGCAGCGCTCCCGCTTCCCCCGGGCAGTGACCAAGGTGCTCGGCGAGGTTTGCTTTGTCCCCGGAGATCCCGAGGCCCCACGGTTCCGTTGTCCCCGGAGATCCCGAGGCCCCACGGTTCCGTGTGGGAGAGGACGTGGCCCACGGCTGTCCCGGAGCGTCGCCGTGGGGAGGACGAGCTGCTGGGAGAGAGCAGGCCCCGGGTGGAGGAGAGCCAAGGGACTGAGGTGCTTCCAGGTGAGCAGAGCGGCAGGGGATGCAGGGGATGCAGGGGATGCGCCTCTTCCCGCATGCCAGAGCTGCCAGAGGCACTTCCAGGAGCAGCACTGAACAAAGACCAACTGAACAAAGCTGGAGCACTGGGAAGAGGCGGAGGCAGCCAGCAGCAGCGGGATGCAGGGCCAGGAAGCCGGGCAGCAGCAAACCTGAGGATGCTGGAGGCAGGAAGGGAGCAGCGACCTGGCTCACTCCAGCCTCAGCAAAGCCATGACCAGGAGCAGGATCCCTTCTTGCAATGGAGCCGCCGCCATCGGAAATGCAAAATGCTGCCTCGGGGAGAGGGGTGGCTTCACCGCCTGCTGTCACCTGCTGTCACATCTCCTGAGCATCCTTGGAGGCAAACTGAGCTTGGCACGGTGCCATGGGATCTGAGTGGCCACCGTCACCTGCATGTGGGCTCTTCTCTTGGCACAGGGAAGGAGGGCAGCAGGAGCGCCTGTCCCACACCACGTGCTCCAGCAGCCAAGCTGGGCAGCCATCCCTTCACTCCAAGGGATTCCCAGTCACTCCAGACCACTCCGGTGTGCTCAGCAGGAGGAGGATCCCTGGCAGCCCCTCTGGGTGCCCCGGAGGTGTGGAGCAAACGAAGAGGTGCTGGGCAGTGCTGAGCTGCAGCAGCTGGTCTGGAGATGGCCGTGGAAAAACATCCACCAGGAATTTACTCTTGTATCTTCCCTCTCCTTCCCCTTTCTGAAACGTTTTGTGCCTGGTTCTTCCCAGCCCTGCAGAGCCCAGTCAGGCAGGGTGGTGCACGGGACATGGGTGCTGGTCTAGGGGGATGTGGGGAACTTCCTCTCCCATGCAGGGTCCATCTCTCCCCTGTGCTGCTCCAGCCTGGGCTCCTGGGGAAGCTGTGTTGCTTTGGCACAGGGAAAGGGAGGGACTGGCAAACAGGATTAGGTCCTATGGCACTTCCCAGCCACCCCAGGCTTTGGCATAACCTGGTGCTCCTCCGTGCTCATGGCTGTGCTTTGTGCTCGGGCAGAGCCTGCTGGAAGTGCTCAGGGCAGTGCTTATCTCCCACCCACACCTGGGCTCTGTGGCCTCAGCCCCTGTGGCAGCTCCAGGCAGAGCCACTCCAAGTGCCAGGGCAGGATGGGACTGTCCCTGCTGCCCCTGGCCCTGCCCTGGGGCTCCCCAACATCCAACCATTGCTCTGGAGCTTTTGGGTGCTCCTGGCTTTCCCCAGCTTGCTGCTCGCACCATCCCTTCTGCATGGTGAGACCTCAGCAGCCCCAGCTGTGTCCCTGGGAAGGCCAGGAAAGCTCAGTGATTCCAGTAACCCAAGTTCTTCTTGCCTGTGTCAACAGACACATTTTAGCCTAATCAGCTCGTCAGGTTATGACACTTCCCTCCCTTGGGTGCTTCTGGCTGCTGAAGCAGTGGGCAGGGAGATGGATGAGGTTTTCCTCCATGTGTGACAGCCTTGACTCCCATTCATGCTCTGGAATGCAAATTTGAGGGCTCAGCAGCTGCTTTTTGTTTCACGCATGAGAGTTGCTGCTCCATTGGTGAGACAGTGCTGGGGCTGCAAAGTACCCACTGCTCAGGGGTTTTGGCTGGCTCAGTGCCCCTGTCCCAGGGCCAGGAGGGATGGGGCAGTGTCCCAGCCCTGGAAAGCTTGAAACCCTACAAAAAACATTTAAAAGTGCTTCCCAAACCCTTTGATTTTGCCCCAAGAATTGGAGGTGGCAGTCATGCACAACTGAACTTAAAGGGACTAGTCAAGAAAAATCCATACATTCAACAAAATTGGAAATCTGAGAAGATTAATGAGTTGTTCACAATTTTGCTGAACTTCTTCTTCCCCTCCGAGTCCTGCAGGCCAGGAGGGAATCCTGACGAGCCAGAGCCTTTCTCACCATCACTGAATCCCCAGGCATTGCAACAAAAATGGGGCTTTTCAGCTGCATTTAGGTGGTTTAAGATGTTATTTTGACAGCAAACCCAGCTATCTTCCTTCCATGGCAAGGCTTGGCTGATGATCCTTGAGCAAAACCCCTCAGAGCCAGGGTTTGGAGAGATCATCTCAAAAGCACAGTGTCCGGGCTGGCAGTGCTGTCCTTGGGGCTGCCTCCGTGGCACAGGGTGACAGCTTTGTGTGCCAGCCCCATGGGGCCTCCTGGCAGCTCTGCTTTCCAGGTGCTCAGGGAACAACTGGGAAGAGCAGCAAGGAAAAATTCCTTTGTCTTGCCAGTGTGTTTGGCTCAGTGTGAACGTGGTGCCTAACCTGCCAGGGGAAGTGGCTTTTCTAAAAACGACCACTGCCAGGTGCTGTCCCCAAAATACCACCAGCCCAGCCCTGAAATGTCACCCTGCAGCAATGAAACTCTTGTCTTTAGGTGTTGGGGTCAGTGAGGGCCAGGTCTGCGACCCCCCAGCCCACAGCTCTGCTCCATTCCAGCTGGGATCTTACAGATCCCCAGACCTGCTCCTCTGCCTGTCTGCGTGTCCCCCACACTGGCAGTGCTGCCAGGGAGGTGTCACGGGTGGGTGACATGCTGTAGGGTGCCATTTTTTCCATTTTCTCCTTCCTCTCTCAGCCTTTGCTTGCACGGCTGCTCCTGGGCACACGTGCCCTCCTCTTTGGGGTCACTGAGCCCCCCCAAAGCTTCCTTTGTCAGACAGGGGGCTGCCTTCTCTTCTGTGCAGCTTCTAGTTCCTCTTTCCCCAGGCTGCATCCCAGTGAAGCAGCAGAACTGGGACACTGCCATGGGACATTTCTTGTGTCCCCAGCCCAAGGGCCTCCTCTTGCTCCCCTCAGCCAGCCCCCTGCCTCCCTGCACACCAGCTATACATGCCACAGTACTGGAGTGTCTGGAATCCAGTCTATGAACAGTAAAATTGCAGATTTTTGTTCTTTCTCCCTTTTCACCTGCTTTTGCCCCAGAGCAGAGCAGCTGCAGCCTCCCGTGGGCTGGTGCTCAGGCAGTGGCGGCAGCCTGGCTGCTCCTGCTCGCAGCCCCAGGGAGCAGAATTCCAGCTGTTTGGCAGTCACCCCTGCTCATGACCCCCCATCAGATCTACTCACAGCCCCAGCCAGCGTCTCTCGGGGCTCTCTGCTCCCCTGCTGTCACAGCTATCCCACAGAGGTGTGTTGGCAGGAAAGATGGAATCCAGCTGGGTTTCCTCAGGAGGCTGCAGTTCCAGATTCAGAGTGGAAACTGCTCTCCAAGGTCCTTTGTGTCTCACCAGTGTCCCGACAGCAGCCAGCAGAGCCTTTGGGCCCTTGCTGGGTGATTCCTGTTGTGGGGGCTTGAGAAACAGGAGGCTTTGGAAACCCCCAATCCCCTGCACCACCAAGCTTTGCTGCCAGCTTTGGGGCCAGCGGAACCCGAGTTCCTCTTGCAGGCCCTGCTGTGCTGTACTGGGAGCCCTGGGCCAGCTCCAGTTCCATCCCTGGGCTTTGGGAGGTGAAGCAAAGCTGGGGATGGAGCTGGGCCAGAACAAGCCTTCAGCCCCTGCCTGCAGTGCTGGCTAGCCCAGAGCAAGCCCTGGCCACCAGACTCCCCCATTCCTGCCCGACACCAGCAATAGCAAGGCCTGTTTTCTGTACCCCGAGCTTGCACAAGGTCTTTGCCCTGTTAAAAATCCTATGCAAATCTTATCCCTCTCCCCTCTCCCGGGGCTCTGCAGATCCCAGCCCAGCCCTCTTGTCCGTGATTGCTCCTGAGTTCCTGCTCCCTGCTGTCTTCAGGGTCCAGCTTCATTCCTGGCAGCTCCAAAAGCGTTTCAAGACCTGTGCTCTGGAGCTGGGAGGGGGCAGATGAGACTGTAGGAACACCCAACTCCTACTGAGCCCTGAACTGGAGGGGGCAAGGCCTGGTCCTGGGGCTCCTCCACGCAGCCTTCACCCTCCTGTGCCTTCTGCTCAGTGCTGGTGGGGCACTGCCAGCGTCCTTCATCCCCCCAGCCCGCTGAAGGGAGAAGCTCTGTCCCTCCTTGTTGCTGCCCAGACTGCTCTGTTCTGACACCTGAGCCTCAGGCTTGGCCGGGCTGCTCTTCCTTCAGCCACTCCAAGCCTGAAGGAGTGTTTCCCTTCCTCCCGTGCTCCCCAGTCTCCCCAGCCAGCATCTCTGAGCTGTTCCCCTTTGCAGAGGGGCAGCCCATGCCAGCAGCCACCCTCCGGCTGGGGTGCAGGCGGGAGGATTTGGGTGGTGGGTGCTGCCAGTGTCCTGTCACAGCACAGCTGCCTCTCCCTGCCCTTGGGGCAGGTGTCGGGGGACCTGGTGCTCGGTACTTTGATTTCCAGGACAATCCAGCCCTCCTGGGGAGCCAGCACTGCTGTGCCTTGGCCTGCGGGACTCCCACGGGGAGGTGGGCTCTGCTTAGGAGGGTGGTGCAGGCTCCTCGCGGCCTTCTGCCAAACCTTGTGTGTCCATCTGCAGCCCGGCTCAGGGCCAAGGGCGGTCCTGCCGTGGGTCTCCACATTCTGTTCCCCTGGTTTTGTACCCCTCCTGCTCCTCAGGGCTCTCCATTCCCAGCCCGGCCCAGCCAAGCCCCTGCCGTGGTGGAGGGCGAGGCTGGAACACTCACGCCGGGACATCTCGGCTCAGCGTGGCTGCAGCAGCAGCTCGGGAGAGCAGAGGGGTTTCTGCTTCCAAAGGGGGTGTCCTGGTACCAAGGCCTTTTGCCAAAGAGCATCCCCGAGCCCTGCATCCCTGGGCTGTGCCCGGGGCAGCCGTGGAGCTCCTGGCAGCAGCGAGCTGGGGGCACCGCGGGTCCCCCTTCCCGGGGCCACGTCTTCCCAAATCACTTGACCGCACCGGCTCTTGAGCAAAGCCTGTAACGTGGAGCCACTCGGGAGGGAGGGAGCCGTGGGAAGCCACGCAGCAGCCGTGGCTCGTGCGCCACGAGAGGGGAGAGAGGCACTGGCGAGGCAGGACGGGGACGATCCCACCCGCGCGCGTGGGAGTGACCCGCTGGGTGCAGGGGCTCCAGCTCTCTGGGGAAACCAAGCATTCCTGGGATGTTCTTTCTCTATATTTTTGTAGGAATGGGGGGTGGGAGAGCAGATGGAAGATGCCTGCGGAAGTTGTTTATTTTTAACCCTGTAGAAAGTTTTGGGTTGTTTTTGGTTTTTGGCCTTTAAAATAAAAAATGGTCCTTGCTTTTGATGTTTATGCTGCCTACCTGTAAATCCAGATGTACTTAAGTGGCTGAAATCCTTGTTCTTAAATCAGATACACATTATAGTTTTGAACTATATATATAGTAAATATATATATATATATGCCTAACCCAGCAAAAAAAAAAATAAAAAAATAAAGTATTTGGGGGTGGGAAATGCGTTGCTCTTTGAAATGAATCACAATTGGGGGATGAAATTGTGTTTCTGAGTGCCTCAAGATATGAATTGTTTTCATTTTTTTAAATAATTTTATACAAGTGTCAAAACAGCTGGCTGGATTATTTGGAATTTTTAAATAATCCTAACTTTTTTAAAGTAGATTTTGAGAACTGTCCTGTATATAACAGTAATGTAGCAATAAATGTGACATTTTATAACAATATTACTTTTTTTTTCCCCATGTTTGTCCTTCAAATGTTGTATCCCTAGGAATGAAAAGTTGGAATAAAGGCTTTGCCTTGTACTAAAAAACAAAAAAAAGAAAGAAAACACCAGACAGGTTCTCAGACACTTGCTCTAGGTGTGCATCCTGCCCCCTGCATCACCGTCGTTTCCTTGCCTCTGCTCCAGGGGAGCACCCACAAGTGGGAAATGCAGTTAAATGCCCCCAGCCCATCCCAGGCGCCCAGCACAGACTGGTGATGGGAGAAATTCATCAAATCAGAGTCGTTAGGGTTGAAAAAGACCTTTAAGATCATCAAGTCCAACTGTCAGTTCACCACTAGCCCATGCCCCAAGCACCACATCCATTGTTGGAACGCTTCCAGGGACAGTGACTCCACCCCTCTGCCCTAGGCAGCCTGTTCCCATACCTGACAACCCTTTTTGTGAAGAAATTTTTCTTAATATCCAACCTAAACCTTCCTTGGCACAACCTGGGGCCGTTTCCTCTCATCCTGTCCCTCATTCCCTGGGAGCAGAGCCCAACCCCCGCCTGGCTCCATTCTCCTGTCCTTCGGGCTCCAGCGTCCCCCAGGACTTTCACAGAATTACAGACTGGTTTGGGTGGGAAAGGACCATAAAGCCCGTCTCGTTCCACTCCCTGCCACAAGTAGGGACACCTTCCACTGGACCACCATCCAGCCTGGCCTTGGCCACTTCCAGAGATGAGGCATCTGCCTGGAAGCAGCCTTCCTTCTCCAGGTTTGCTGCCTGTTTTTTCGCTGTGCTGCTGCGGCTCAAGGCTTGTCCGCACAGAGCAGGACAAACAGTCCAAACTAACTGAGAAGTGCCTCTGGCAGTGGTTGGTTAAATCTCCCTTAGCCTTCGGTGCCTCCTTTCAGCAGTGAGCCAGCCCTGCCCTTCCCAAGCTGCTCTGGGTGCATGGAATGACAGCCCTTCCTTAGACTCCATCATAAAATCACAGAATCATTAAGACTGGAAGAGACTGAAGATCACCCAGTCCAACCATTAACCCAGCAGCACCACCATGTTCACCACTAAAAATGTCCTCAAGAGCCATACCCACACATTTTTTGAGCATTTCTAGGGATGCTGACTCCACCACAGCCGCGGGCAGCCTGTGCCAGCAGTTTACAACTCAGATTCAGACAAGGGAGAAGTGTGTGCTTGAGAGCAGCCTGGAAGGCGGATGCTCAACAGATGCACAAGGTGGAGAGTAAAGCAGGCACGTGCCAGTGTCCAGAGCAGGCTTGGGCTGGGAGAGGCAGTGAGGACAGCAAGGAGCAGCAGCACACAGGACGGGCTGAGAGCATGCAGCTTCCCAAAATCTGAGCAGTGGCCACCAACTGAGGCAGGGCTGGAGGCTCCTGCCAGCACTCCCTCCCTGGAGATGAGTCACTGTCAGCTGGAGATGAGCTGGGATGAGGCTACCAGATACTGTGGGCAAATGTCATGTCACTGCCAGACAGAGAATCAGAGTCATGGAATGGTTTGGGTTGGAAGGGACCTTAAAGCTCATCCCATGGGCAGGGACCCCTTCCACTATCCCAGGTTGCTCCACGCCCTGTCCAACCTGGCCTTGGACACTTCCAGGGGAAGCCACAGCTGCTCTGGGATATCTGTTCCAGTGTTCCTCCTGCATGTTCACAAGAGGCTGAGCAGGCTCTGAGCAAAGCCTGGGGAACATTATGGAATTGATGGTGATTTTATGACCCTCTCCTGAAAAACCTGGCTGGAAACTCGCTCTCCTGTTGGGGGAGGCCGAGTGGCCATGACAGGAGGGTTTGTGGAGGCACTGATGGGCTCTGGGGAAACTGCTTTGGGAAGGGGCCACTTGTCTCCAGCGCAAGAGGCTGAGAAGCAGTCCCAGCTCAGTGCGGGAACACTGCCACCCTGCCACCCCTCAGGGCCAGTGTCCCCTCTCCAGCGCGGGGACATCCAGTCCCCTCAGGGCTCTTGTCATGGCTCGTGTTCCCTCTCTGCTGCCAAGACAGGCCTCATGTCCCCCCTCCAGTGCAGGGGTAGCCTGTTCCCTCAGGGCAGCCGGTGTCCTCTCTCAGGTGTGGGGACAGCCTGTCCCCTCGGCCCGTGTCCCCTCAGGGCTCATGTCCTCTCAGGGCTGGTGGCAGGGCTCTTGTCCCTCCCCAGCCTGGGGACAGACTGTCCCTTCGGGACTCGTGTCCTCTCTCCGGTGTAGAGCCAAGCCCGTCCTCTCAGAGCTCGTGTCCCATCAGGGCTCGTGTCCCCTCTCCAGCGTAGAGCCAAGCCCGTCCTCTCAGAGCTCGTGTCCCATCAAGGCCCGTGTCTCATCAGGGCTGGTGTCCTCTCTCCAGCGTGGCGACAACCCGTCCACTCGGCTCGTGTCTCCCTCCTTAGCCCCCGTGTCTCCTCAGAACGTTCGTGTCCCCTCAGAGCCCGCCGGCCGCGGCCCCTCAGGGCCGTGCGGGCCCCGTCCGGCCCCG
>VWPU01010227.1:0-21929 GCA_013398955.1 Callaeas wilsoni
ACATGAGACATTGGAAGCATCAGCGAATAAACCCCCGGGTTTCTGCCGAGGTGTTCATCAGGAAGTGGTGGCATCCACAGCCCCACACCCACATCTCCCAGAGGTTCACAGCCCCACGCTGCACCCCCACGGCACAGAGCTGCCTCGCTCATGCTCTCACCACCCTCGCTGATTTAGCAGGGGATGACAGCCCTGACACCACACCGCTCCTGTATTATTGTCCACGGAGCATCAAGACAAAGTCTCTGCCACGCCAGGGCTCAGCCAGCCCATCAGGAGTTTCACTGGGATATGTGCCACCCCAGTTCACCAGCAAAAGAAAGCTGCAGGGGTTCACAGGTGCTGCTACAGAATCCTCCCCAGAGAAAGGAACAATTAAAGCACTCAGGTTTAATGTAACATGCCTCATTGAACCACTCGAGGCTCAAAGCTGTATAAAGTTTCCTTACAACTATGTGCTCGGAGAGAAACAAACATGATCCCCCAGCCCTGCAAGGCAGATTTCTCCAGTGCAGAAATACTGAAGGCTCAGTGCTTGGCTGCACACACACTTTTAAAATTACTTTTCTGCACATACATCTTTTTTCGGTACAAGGTCTTCATTTTCAGAAGGGAAAAGAAAACAAAAAGAAAAGAAAACCAAAAAAAAAGAAAACTTACTTCACACATGCCAACCCACACACTGATTCCCAGCAGCAGAAAAAGGATGTGCCACATTACCCCACGGCTCAGCAGGCCAGGAAAGATTATGGGAAGGGTACAGCTCAGTTCAACTTCCTAACAGGTATCAAATAAAAAACAGATTTCAGGTGCTTGGGATGCTGCCACACAACACACAGCATGGGCAAACCTCAGTCCTGGGGGCTGGAAGCCATCAAGGGACATTAAATAAACACAACTCCATATTATTATCAAGTTTTAAGATCCAGGTAAGTGGTGTAGGGGAAAGAGCTGGAACCAAGGTGATTTTTGTACCTGCACAACGGAGAAAGAAGAAGATGGAGGCACAAAGGACTGGGCAGATGCTACTCAAACTGAGATCAAGCCAACCTCAAACAGCTGAATTTTGCTTTGATGTCAGCACAGGTCACTAAGGGGAAAAGGCAATAAAAGGAATGGAAGGATGCAGGAAAATACCTTATGCCTGCGGACAAAACCCTCCTTGGGCTCAAGAAGCAAGGAGTATGCTTGGCTGGGAGCCTGAGACTTGGTCATCCCAGCAAAGTCTTTGTCATCTACAGGAAACAGAGGGAATAAGCTGTAGCACACACCACAGATAAAGAAATTTTTTTTTTTCTGTAGTTTAAACAACCAGATTTGGATGTTTTACACAAAAATGCAGCCAGGTGCAAAGCAAAGGCACTGCTCCTGCCCAAAACGGAGGGGTTATGAACCTCAGCAGAGCCAGCTGGGCGTATTACAATGTCAAATTAAAGGGACAGCGTGGGTAGGAAACTGGGGGTGACATTCTAAGGAAGCCTCCAAAAAGCATCTTTCCAAGCAGTCAGCAACTGCCCAAAATATCCACAACCCATTGTTTCCGGGTTATTACAGCAATGTTACGCCAGCTGGGCTGAGAGAACAGCTGAAAGGAGTGTAATGGGTCAAAAAAGCTTTAAACTCTTAACCATAATATAGTTTCTTTTGGTACCCTAAAATGACTGAATGCGAAATGTTTCCACTCAGGGTAAACAAATTCACTGTGCCCATCACCCAAGACCATTCCAGGTGCTGAGCAAACTCAGTTTTGTGTAAGAAATGCTGGCAGCACCGCATGGCACCATCCTCTGAAGGGGTCAATATTTTAAGCAGGAAGGAGCTGGACTATATTGATCTTTCCAGAGGAGTCAAAACATGTTTGGAGGGGTGCAGGTTCAATCTCAGAACCAAGATTTGACATGAAATTATTTTAGGAACTGCAGTTCAGGGAGAAAATTTCTCTTGCCTTGTTTACTGCAGCAGAACAGATTTGCCTTTCAATTAGCTCTAAAACATGCAGGCTGGCCTGGCTTGAAATTAGCTGGAATATATTCAAAGGGAAGAACGAGGGGGGAAAAACCCCTCCATTTACATATTACACCTTTGTTGGGAGTGGGCAAACAGAACTGCTGGTAGCCAAAGCAATTTATAGGTCTTGTTATCCTGAAATGACAGCCAGGCAGCTAAAGGCACATTCTATAAAAAAAAATTATATACCCAAGGATGTCCATGATAGTTTTCAATTATAAGTGTTTAATGTTTATAGAGTTTAGCAGCTGGGATTTCACACTGAATTGATACAAAAATGCTGCATCTGACAGTGAGCTCCAGCAACCAGAGGAAGCAGCCAAATGCCAAGGATACTTAAACTATAAATACATAACAACTACAAAGAGGGTATTTCAGAGAGAACTGCAGTGATGAGGTTATTTAGAGTGATGGCATGGTGGGAGACCACTGCTGCTGGACCACTGACCGGAAACCACCATAACCAGCAGGAAAAAAACCGTACAGCTTTGATAGAACCAATTTTAAAACTTGTTTTAAAGAGTATTTTGTTATTCGTGGAGATCTGCACCAATTAGCTCTCTATAGATTCATCTCTACGCAGCCAGTTTCTGCAAGGAAGATGAATGGTTCTACAGAACAGAGACATCTTCCACGCTTCACCCAGGGAAGCTGATGATAGATTTACTACCTACACACCTCAGACAGTCCATTCATCACAGTCATTTATGTACGTGCTAACAGATACGCTTCTTAACTGCCGCATAACATTTCAAAGCAAGTGATACATTTTCAATTTATTTCAGATACAGCCAGGGCCCAGCCTACCATGGAAATGGTAAAATAAACCCAGGCACACCCTAAGTGGGGAGCTCAAGGCTTCAGTTTTCTGCGACTTACATGGGTTGAACAACTACAACTTGTATTAAAAATTGCTTCTTTTCTTAGAGGTAAAAAAATTATTACAGACTCAAAACACTGAACCCTTCAGCAGCAGGTGGTTCTAGCCAGAGATCTCTGACTCAGAGCCACATCACACCCTCAGAAGTTACTCTTGTGACAGTATGCTGGAATATATTCAGAGGTAAACATTATAGGATTAAAATAAGAGTTTTTCTATTGTTTCTGTATAAAACTCACCTCGAGATAAACAAATTTGGAAATTCCCTGTTGCTTTACAGGTAAATTGCTTACACCCAAGTGAAGCAAAAGTCATGAAGACCAAGTTCTCCCTTATTGTTTTCAAGGAGTCTAAATTTAGAGCCTTCACATGGGGTTTAAATTTAAAGCAGTGACTCTCCTTTTTGGTTTTATCCTTAATCAAACAATATAAAATCAACTTGTCTCAAAATATAAGGAAATACAGAGGAATAATCAATGCTCATTCTGATGAAAACTGAGAGGGATAACATGTCAAACTGCAGAAAGAACTAAAAAGTCTGTTACTTTTCCTGCAAAACAAGATCCTGTGGAAGCATCTTTTCCCAAGCTGGTCTATAAAGTCAATTTAAATACACCGATTATTCACAATCTTTCAATGACATCAGCCAGCTCCTGGGTCTGGATTTTCAAGACTGTAATTTTGTGAGTAAGGAAGGTGAAGAACTACCAAGGCCCAAAGTGAGTGTTTTATTTGATGCTGAGCTGTTCCTATAAACAATTATCTCCTAGAAATATTAAAATATACAAAAATTTGTCCTTCAAGCATCATAAACTTTGCAGAAGGCTACTCTGAAAGGCTGAAAGAGCTTTTTGCACCCTTTTTTTTTGACCCTGGAGGAAGAACAAGAGCTGACAAGTTGCAGTGATGGAAGAGTTCCGTATTCTTACTGTCCTGGGAAAAGATCTCATAACCAAAAGCATGCAAGCAGAGCTGAGAGCATCAGTTTTGAGTTTGTCAGGGTGGAGAGGTCCTCGCACTGGTCAATTATTTGCTTTCAATAGATCCTGGCTGGTCTCCAGCTGCTGCAGCAGTTTCTCCCCTCTGCTCCCCCTCCCCAGTTACTAATTTTACATTGATTTTAGCGCTGTAGGGTCTAAACTGCAGTTAAGTGAGCAGAAATGGAAAAACGCTACAAATCTGCAGGATAATTACGAATGGAGAGGAACAGGGTATCCAGGCAGCCATGACAAGAGCAGTAACAAACCTCATGAAACACACAACGCTCCGGTCAGAGCTCCCCAAACTCTCCCAGGACCCACCACAGCAGAGCCAGGGCCCAGGCTACACAGGGCAGTGTGATTGCTTGCTTGGAGAGCAAAGAACTGCCTTTCTCTGGCCTCTTCCATGTGAAAAAACACAGATTTTTCATTGCTTCAGGGCTTTTATTACAAGAGGACTAACAGATTTGGTCCAGCAACAAAGATGGCAATGAAAGACAACTCATGGGCTGCAATTTTTAATTCCCCACAAGGGCTTAGTGACCATGTAACGTAGGAGCAGCTTTTTCTTGGCGACTTCCACAGAAGCCCTCAAGGCTTCAGAGATAGAGCCAAAGGTGATGCTGGGTCTTCTAACAGGGTCAGACTCCCAACATGAGAACCCAGACCTCCACCCTCCCACACTGGCTGAGGCCAGAGAAAAGTTGGTTTCCACGAGACTTTTATTCTTCTATTTTCCCTTCCTCCTCCTTAAGTAGCTGGACTCAGCTGGACAGGGAGAACCCCACCACCAGCTGTGGCCTGCCCACGGAGGTCACTGGCCAACAGAGGTGAAGGGCAGCAGAGCCACCTCATCTCAACACGCAGATGTGCCCTTGGCTGCCAGAAACCCTCTGCAGCTTTGCAGGAGGTGAGAGTAGCACGCTCCCCCCACAAATCCGGGACAGGGAGTTTCTCATGGTGTTCCACATCACGCTTAGCCGACTCTTCACTGAGCATATTTATAACTCCTTTGTTCCATATAAAAAGCCTGATGGCTTTGCTGACATTAACACAAAGCTGCTTGGCACTAAAATGCAATTGATGCATTTTTAGAATTATTTGCCCTTGTCTTCTTCAGGACTTATGTATAGTCTATGTTTTCTGATTTATTAGGCCTTAAAAACCTCTTCTGAATTTTATATCACAATCAGCAGGAGCCACATCACCCATAACCCTCCTTTTTATGATGCAAGAGTTTGAAGCCTAAGATGCTCTGGATGTGTGGTGTGAAAGTCTACAACAATAATTTACAACCCTTATTTTCTCTCTCCACAAGTAAAATCAATTTTTTTTTTCTGGCTGAAATGAGGATTGCAGCAGATGTCTGAAGCCAGGGAAAAAAAAAACCAAAACAAAATTTAAAAAAAAAAAACACCAACAAAAAAAAAAAACCACACACACAAAGAAAAGCAAATTGAACAGTGGAAGGGCCTTCAGGCAAACAGAGGTGAAGTCCTTTAGGGCAATGCTTGCTCCTAGAGCTATTGTTTTGTTACTTGATGTCCATCTAGGGATGGGATCAAAGCTGGATTCCTTCGTCTGCCAGGCATCAGCTTTTTCAGAGGTCTCATCAGAGCAAATTACCTCTCAGGACCAAACTGAAAGCACCAGCTGGCACACTGGACACAGCACAACACACTCTCTGTCTGCCCCACTTTGCAGCTCTCTGCTTGCCAATGAATCTCTTAGATTCGAGGAACCTAGGACATAACGGGGGTTTTGCAAAATGAAAAAAAAATCAATATAAAAAGCAGAAAATCTATCCTGGATATAAACCAACCTAAATAAACACTGTCCTGAGAACACAAGTGACTTCTTCTCCCTCCCTTACCTCAGATAATCACAGAATGGTTTGGTCTGGAAGGGGCCTTAAACCCAATTTAGTGCCACCCCCTGCCATAGGCAGGGACACCTTCCACTATCCCAGGTTGCTCCAAGCCCCATCCAGCCTGGCCTTGGGTACTCCCAGGGACGGGATACAATGAACTTGCTGAGTAAATCTCAGCAGCAGCACAACCCCAGGGAATTCCCAGCCCAGTACCTCGATGGGAAGCCAGCTGCACTGATCCGGATGGTCTCCAGCACTCCGCAGGCTCTCAGCTGCTGCACTGCTCTCTTTGGATCAAACCTGCAATTAGATTTAGGACAGACATCAACACACAGTGAAAGGGAACCCACCTCACCAACCCACCTGGCAGTGACTTTCCAGAGACAGGAATCACCTTCTCCTCTCCTCATTACTCCTGATGCACAGATGTCACACATTTTCTCTGCACGTCACAAAGGTGTTGTGATTTTCAAGTTGCTTGAAACATTGCTACCACCCTGCTATCAGTGCCTAGTGTATTCTTGGGATAGGATGACCATCTGCTGCAGTCAATTAGTGACTGCAGCCAGAATCTACCTGGCTCTGTAAAGCAATACAATTACAATAAAGAAAGGAACAGGCTACCCCACTACAAGCTGCCTGGTGAACCAGGCAGTGTTACTCCTGCAGCTATCAGGGCAACAATATATTTGCAGGAATCAAATTCAACAGCAAAATAAGTCTGATATAATCAATTCCGTACCAAAACCAGGTAATCAGCAGGTCCCACAAGTTTCTAAACTAAGATTACCAAGAACAGTGGGGCTTATGTTCCAGACTAATGACTTTAGTAAGCACCATGTGGAAACTCAAGCTGTTTCTGCCCTCCTCTTTAAAGCTCGCCTCACCTCTTACCACTGGCATCTCATTTCCATCAGCAATTTGTGCCTAAAACACTCACAGCAACTTACAGCTGAATATTTGGGCAGTGCTTGCTCTGGTTCCTGGCAAATCTCTCTCCCATATCAGGCTATCCTTGCACAGAGTGATTCCAAGTACCAGCATCCCCCACGGCTGCTCCCTCCTTCCACCCTGACTCCGAATGCACAAAGAGGTTCCAGCTTCCCAGCTCTGGAAGGCACTGGAAAAGGTCCTTGCATCAAGCTTGGACTCACATGGTGCAGATGTCCATAGCTGTGTGAGGTTTCCAGAACTAAGCTTCTCATAGAATACCTGCTTTCCCCTTTCTGGAAGCCCAAAATATTTACACCTGTAAGCCAAGATTGCATGAATAATTCTGCCTGCTCTCTGCTGTACAAAAGCAGCATGAAAAATAGTCCCCTTCTTCTCTCTCTGTGCTTTTTTAAATTCCCTGGACCTGTCAAGTCTACAAGCAAGTTATTCACTGCAATACCACAAACCCTCTGCAGGGTGAAAAATCAGTCTGGGCTGTCGCTCACTTCAAGGAAGAACCCACAAGGGTGCAATTTCCATAACAATAAATAATAAACAGGACTGACAGTTCAACAGGTAAGCTTCAGTCCTGGAAGATCCCAGGGCAATCTCCGTTGTATCTAAGGGAAACTCTGCAAAGCAGCAATGCCCTGCCCAGTGGGGGTGAAATGCAGCCACCAGAGAGGCCGCAGTCATCTATCAGCAACAGCTCCAGCTACGGGCTAATGCTGAAATTAAGACCTTAAAAGTGGGACAACACACCTTATTATGAACTCATTTTCCTTGCCATGGCAGGTAGAAGCATCTGCCAGGTTGCTATTGGCCTGGAAACCCAAGTAAAAGATCCCAAACCCTGCCTGAAACAGAATTTAAAAGGAAAATCGGCAGAGGAACCACCTGAAGTCAGGCATTCCCCTTGCACACCTCTCTTTGGTCTTCTCCCCCAGGAATTGACCTCAGACACAGCCCGCAGTCAGATGCAGCAAACATCCCTGTGGGGTGACAAAGGGTCCTCCAGGATGGGAGCCTGACACCCCTCAGCCCCATTACAGATCCTACCTTTTCAGCAGGCTGTGAAGTAGGAATGCAGGGTGGAAGAGACCTGAGGAAGTCTCCAGTCCAACCCCCTATGTTCAAAAGCTGGGACAGCTGTGGGGGCAGACTCATAGCTCAGGGGTTTGTCCAGTCAAAACTGACAAAAACCTCCACAGATGGAGGTAGAACAACCTCTCCGGGCAGACTGCTCCATTGACAGATTGTCCTCAGGGAGAAAAAAACATGCTTACCTATGTCCAGTCTGAACCTCCCATGTCAATTTGGGGCCATTGGCTCCTGTCCTCCCACCACACACTGCTGTTGAGAGCTTGGTTTTCTCCTCGTGGTCGCCCCTCTAAGTACTGAAGGGCTGCCATTACACTCCTCCTGTTCTCCAGTATAAGCATTTCATTTTAGTAAAAAATTCAGCTCTTGTGAGCTGAAAAACATTATGTTTTGGGAAGAGAAAACTTGTTTTCTCACCGAACAACAAACATAACACCGAGTGCTCTGCACACTGCAGACACCACTTCAGTGCTAACCCAGAGCAATGCTGATGATGTTTCACTTCACAAAAGCCTCCCAGCACTGTGTTACTTTCCAGCATGTGTTTCTGAAACACAGATACAGCCAGGCCAGCTTCTCCAGATCCCACTTTTACATGTAAGCAAATAGACTTTAGAGAGCAAGTCCTACAAGGAGCAGCTGAGGGAGCTGGGGAAGGGGCTGGAGCACCAGGAGCAGCTGAGGGAGCTGGGAAAGGGGCTGGAGCCTCAGGAGCGGCTGAGGGAGCTGGGGAAGGGGCTGGAGCCTCAGGAGCGGCTGAGGGAGCTGGGAAAGGGGCTCAGGCTGGAGCAAAGGAGGCTCAGGGGGAACCTTCTGGCTCTGCACAACTCCCTGACAGGAGGGGGCAGCCGGGGGAGGTCAGGCTCTGCTCCCAGGGAACAGGGACAGGAGGAGAGGGAACTGCCTCAGGCTGGGCCAGGGGAGGCTCAGGTTGGACACCAGGAGGGATCTCCCCATGGAAAGGGTGGTCAGGCCTTAGAAGGGGCTGGCCAGGGAGGTGTTGGAGTCCCCATCCCTGGAAGTGTCCAAGGAAGGCCTGGAGGTGGCACTCAGTGCTCTGGGCTGGGGACACGGTGGGGATCAGGCACAGCTTGGACTCAATGGTCTTGGAGCTCTTTTCCAACATCACTGCTCCTCAAATTCTGTGACTTTATTTGAGCCAGGCTAAGGATACAATTTCTCAAGCTGGTGACAGCGAGACCAACCTTGACGAAGATCCCCAGGTCACAATGCCAATTAAGCAATCCATGAGGGGTGAGGGGTGAGAGTCTCTTGCAGAACCACCCATAGGAGACACGTGAACCCCCTGTGGAAGGGGAACCCCAACACCACAACCTAAAGCAACCTCCTCCGGAACCATTCTTTTGTCTATTTGAGTCTGTCGTTTTTGTTCCCAAAATCCCAAATGTGGACATTCACCAACAGCAGCATCACAACGGACAGAGCCATCACTTGGACTAGGAGCAGGCACTGGCAGAATTATCCTCCTGGTACTTGCTACCCATAATATCTTAGATATACAACTGAGTTCTTTGAATTACTGCCCCCTGACAACCAGGAGCTTGCACATTGATGGAATTATATTAACTGTATCCTGAGCATCACATGAAAAACTGAACTTGAAAGTTCAAAGGCAGAGAAGTGAAGAGGGATGAGCTGAAATGAGAGCCAAGTAGGGACACAGAACCTTGGAAACACCCCTTGAAAAGATGAAGCCATTTCACCACCCAGAGCATCTATCACACTCTCAGTACAGCAAGTCAGAGAATAATTTTGTGCTTCATCTAAAGAAGATGGTCAATCACGCAGTGTAATCCTGAATTTCATTGAAATGAACACCTCCTGCAAAAGGCAACAGGAGACCGAGAACCTGAGCACGCCCAGCACCTACAGGATGGTGTGTGAAACAGATCAGCAGAGCCCAGGAACTGCCACCCCAGCATAGACAGCCAGCACAGCCTTCTCCAGGGCTGTTAACTACTCATCTGAGGAATCAGGTAAATAGAAACCAGTTTCTGCATGTCTTGTAATGATTAATACCCCTCACTTTGCTGTCTGTAGGGGGAGAAGAGTCAAGCCAGGAAGCTTCCTGGTGGGTACATCTGCACCAGCACATCAAGACCAAGGGTGAGCCTGTTTAGAGAAGCTTTGCCCTCCTTTCAGGACACTGCTGGAGCTCTCTCTGCACTCCTAAGTCGCACTGTGCTCACTGGGAGCACTCAGCCTGCATCGGATCAGCTGGAGGGAAATGCCTCCCTGCTGCTGGATTGCATTTACAGCCTTCTTCCTTAAAGGTCACCACCTGCAGCTTATGCCTTTCGAGGACATCACATCTATAAGGTCCCTGCATACTAATGGCCAAGCTTTCCTGGAGTTATATGGAAGAATATCAGGCACGAATCCACGACCAAGAGGTCAAACAGGGCTAACAACTACCTGCTCACAGTGTTTGCTGCCTGGGATAATTCTCTGAACTACAGAGGAAGATCAGGACTGGCCATTTGCTTCAGCTGGAAACCTGCCTGAAGTTGATACAAGTCACATCTTTACTTTTTCTCCATTTATTTTGGAAGCACCAAGACATTTTTGTTTATTTTACAAGCCCACTACTTACCTCTGCTTTTTCATTTCTTTCTCTTTTCACTGTTTGGAACTATAATTATTTAAATCAAAGCAAGTCTAAGATGAAAATTACATAAAGACCCTCTTACTGCAAAGCAAGGATGCTCAGTATTAGCAGAGCATATCTATGAATTTTTAGAACCTGAATTAGTCTTCATTTCAGAGGCACAAACCCCACATACTGAAACCCAAAAAGGTGACTCCAGCAACCCACACGGACCTTCCAGTTACAGGAACAACATTAAAAGGAGAGGGCAAGCTCTTCAGCAGGAGGAAGAGCCCAAAGCAAGCTCTGCTGCTATAAAGCTGAACAAATTTGCTCATCTGCAGTGCCACTTACTTGAAGGGGAGCTTCTCGTCGTTGGGCTTGATGCAGCGCACGTAGTGCGGGGTGGTGGCGTTCAGGGTCTCCATCAGCAGGTGCAGGGAGTTGCGGAACTGAAAGACAAAACCACTCATCTTGAGGAGGGATGAAGGCGCTGTAACCCTGCAGCCCCAGCCAGTAGGTGCCACAAGCCACCTGTGGGTGTGACACAGCGTGAACTGCCTCATCGATCCGGCACAGGCAGGGGGAATTCAGAGAAGACACTGGAGGCCTGAGGGCTCACAGCTCAAAGAGGTTCATGAGCAACAAAGCTCAGGACTCTGCCCAGTTGGGTCTTTGAAACATCTCCAAGGATGGAGACAGTACAAGCTCTCTGTGCCCTTGCGGAACTTTTTGACTGCCCACATGGGGGAAAATGCTCCTTTTCTAAAGCTGTTTCAATTTATGATCTCCACAGTATATTGGGACACAGTCCAGTGAATCCCAGAGCGGCCTCCACCCTCCCCAGACCACATCTCAGCAGCTTTCAGTCAAGACTACTCAAGCCTGCTGTTCCAGAGACACTGCAGAAGTCATCCAAAACACAACAGCTGAACACAGATCATGGGAAAGTCTCTTTCCACGCTCGACAGCTTTTTATTTACCTCTGCTTCAAACTGAAGCTGTAAGATCTTAACTGGATTGCTCTGTTGTTGACTGACTCACTCAAATCAGACATTACCTGGTGTCCCACTGTTTTCCTGTGCTCCTTGTTGGCAGCTTTGAAGGCTGGCCTGGCAGAGCGGACGCTGATCCGGGGTATTCCCTTCCCCACAGCAGTGGCGGGCACGGCGTCCTTCTCTTCCTGGAATAAGTCTGCTACCATCTGATACTGAAACGAAAGGCAACACTTGAGCACCTCTGGTCCTGCTTGCTGGGGAATGAACCCACCCAACTCCCATTGCTCAGGTCATTTCTCACCCATCCTAAACCTGGAAGGGGAAAAAGGGCAAGAAAGTGAAAGCAAGAAGAGCTGTCTACATAAACCACATCAGCAGGACAACTGGCCATTCTGTGCCGTAGTTCATGAAGCCTTGTAATGTACACTTTAAATCAAACTAGCCAAAAAAAAAAAAGAGCCTGGATTGCTGAAGTCTTGCCAAGGCACAAAACCTCCTGAACATGAGGCGGCTCTTGCTTTGTTTCAGGGTGTTTATCCACCCTGACTGAGCAAGGATGCTGCCTGCACAGCACATACCCCAGACACAGGATCTCCTGTGAGGACAGGAGCAGCCAGCTCCCACCACGGCCCCAGAGGCACCCTTGCCTTTCCAAAAAATTAAGGGACACAAGCACTTCCTCCCTAATTACTCCCTAATTTCAGGTGAACAAGCAGGGTGGTGTCAGCACCACCTTCCTATAGCCCTGGAAGCACCACATCTAGCTCAACAGATCCCTAAGTCTGGGATTTCTGGCAAGCCAGCAGCAACATTTCCGCTTCATAAACAGGAGAACAGGTGAGCTGGCAAATGCAGTTAATGCCTTTTTTATTATTATTATTTAGGGAGCAGGATATTCAAATTTACATTGCACTGGGGAACCTGAATATTAAGTAAGCCACCATAAATCTGGTCTGGTTAGCAGGACTGTTACATTTTCACATCTTGAATCCATCTATGCCCACACTGGCTACTGCCACAGCTGCACTTACATTCAAAGGGGAAATCCTTAAATGTGAAAAGAACCCCTCTCTGTCAGCAGGTGGGATGTCATGTATCACCAGCTGAGCTGGGCTCCAGCCTGGTGGCACTGCCAAAGCACCCACGGTGCCTCCCAGCAGCACGGATGCGGGAGCACCTGAGGGAGAGAACCACACTCCCCACACCCATGGCACGCCATGCCCAACACATCCACCCCAAAACCACTGGCACAAGGCAGTGGCAGCTGCACAGCACCCTTGCCCCCACCTCAGGCCCCTCCAAAAGCCCAGCCTGGTTGTACTTCCATGAAGACCCCAGGAGAGTACTGTGGTTTACCACATTTTAGACACAAACGGACAGCCCCATGCCGTGAAGGGCTGCCTGGCTCTCTGCCACATCCCTGGGCTGAGACAGGAACACTTCCAGCCCTGTCCTGTGGGCTGCTCTCACAGCTTGTTAGCAGAGTAGCCTCAACACCACTGTGGGAAGGAAATGGTTTGCATTACATGAGCAAATTGCTTCAGGCTCCACGACAGCACCAGCTAAGGATCTGCTTCGTACTCTCAGCTTTCACTGCTATCTCTGCAGCTCACTCAACTCCTACAAAAATAAAGGCTCTCACCTTCTTCACCTGACCCTCTATCCCTAAAAAAAATATCCTGACAGTTGTTGTGGATGACACGTCACCATCTGGGATGCTCTGACTCCTGCAAACATGGGAGGTATGGATGGCACATGTATTGATGAAGATATCCAACACAGGCTCTGGGTTACCACCTCACACTTGACAGTGTGGTAAAACCCCTGGATGTAATTTTGGGTTTCAAAATATCTTCACAACACAGCTGGGAGTACCACTGATCCCTCCATCCACTTGGTGTTAATAACACCAGTGCTTGTTCCTGAACGAGTGCTGGAGAAGGATCTCAGAGCTGAGCTCTCAGTTGCATGAGGCAAACCTGGTGAAACTGGGATCATCTCTAGCAGGAACCATCCCACAGGTCCTGGGGCATAGGCAAGAAGGACAGATCCCTCCTCTCCAACAGGCAGAGTCAAAACCATTGGTGCATTATTTGTAATTACAGAGAACTGGAATATAATATCTTCACAGCATGCCCGTATACTTTTCACCAGCATTCAAATAATTTTCCTTAATTTAAAGGACATCAGTTCTCAACTGTTTTAGCTGACCACTGCTTACAGAACTAATTAACTGCTTTATAAAGTCTCTTTCACCATCTTGTTGATGGGAGCAATTGCATTCTAATTAGCAGAAGGCAGTTCTGTCTTGGTGGGAGTGCTTCGTCAGCGATGCGCTTGCTGAGAGGGAGGTGTTCAGGTCCTTGCTGTGTTAAATTCAGTGTTCCCCCTTGCCCTCTGTGCTGCTTTAGTGGGAATGCAAAGAGTGCACGGAATGCTGTGTGCCAGCCTGATCCTGAGGACAGGACAAAGCCCTCACAGCACAGCCCTCTGCAGCACAAATCTGAGCTTTAGTTAAATTCACACATTTGGGCAGCAGACTCAGCACTGCCACTGCTGCTTTTTCTGGTTCGGAGAGATCAGGTTGCTTTTTACAGCGAAACAAAATTGTTTTTAATTGTTTATAGCCCTGGAGGGCACACGGCAGGCAAGAGGCGAGAAAATCACGGTAACAATCTGCTGGCAAACAGAGGTTAGGGGCAGCAAGAGCAGATCATCAGCTGTTGAAGGCTTTGCAAGAGGAAGGTGACGATGCTCCTGCTGCTCCTCTTCCCAGAACAGCCCAGGATCAGCACAGGCTGATAAAAGCCACTGCTCCCATGTCGTTAAGGGAATGGCTTATAGGCAGAAATTCATCCATCTCCCAAAGGTTCTCAGACCCAAGTGTATTTCAAGTGTTTTGTGCTGGGTCAGAGCAGCTGTGGCTGCCCCTGGATCCCTGGAAGTGTCCAAGGCCAGGCTGGACGAGGCTTGGAGCAACCTGGGATAGTGGAAGGTGTCCCAGCCCTTGACAGGGGTGGCACTGGATGGGATTTAAGATCCCCTCCAATCCAGCTATTAAACAAAAGTCCAGGCTGCTCTGATACTATATTGTGGTCCCTATATTTGACAAAAGAGCCTTTATTTTATATCTCTGTTTTTTAGGGAACGATTTCCAGGGTCTCCACCACTCTACAACACACTACTCCAATGAGTTACAATCTCTCCTCTACATCAACAGGAAGAAGTCAAACAGAAATCCTTATCAGATACTGTCAGTTCTGCAGCACTGATTCCAACAGCAAGTTCAGCACCAGCTAAATAATTAATCATACAGCATCAATTATTCCTGGAGGTTACCTGGCATTTCTAATGAGCTCTAATCACGCCCAGTTTTTACCCTGGGAAGCTTCCTGAACACGCAGAGCTCTTGATTTGGGCATTATTAAAGCCCAGCTTCACAGTTATTAGTTTCACAACTACTCCCATGGATAAGAAAATTGCTCATCTTGCCATCTTCACATGAATTCCTTGCTGTGAAACAGGCCAAGCCACTGACAACAGTTAAATAATTTCCCATTCTCATCTCTTCCAACTTTGACAGGAACAAACTCCTCCTAAAAATAATGCTTCCTCCACCTCCCTTCATCCCACTCCTTATTCAGGGTGGCATTTAGAAGGTCACAGCCAGCAGCAAACCCAAGGGTGTGACAAAGAGAAGTTGGAATATGAGACACGCTTGCTTGCAACATGCAGGGGGGCTTCAAAATCTGTAATGCAAAAAAAAAACCAAAAAACAACCCAACAAAACAAAAACCCAAACCGACTTAACATGTTGGCCTGTGCTGTGGAAGGCTTTGAAATGGTTTGGAGGAAAGTAGATGTATTCCTTCCTTAAACCACACACCAGGTTTGGAGGAACGATGCTGCCCCAGAGTCAAGCAGCCTGGATTTTGGCTGCTGGGTGGTGAGTTGGACTTTGCAGGGCTGCATTTTCACACTAACTCCTTAATAAAAGCTGCCCCTGGGAGAGATGAGGTTGTTTAAAGTTTCAGCTCATTAACTGACAGTGAAAGACTCAAGGCTGCAGGGAAGAACCTCTGGTCTGATTTTAAAACAACAAAGACTTGAAATTCCTTAGCTGTCTGTGCTACTGACACTTTTAACCCAACCTACCAAAATGCTCAGAGAGAACAGGAGTATGGTACTGGAAGTCAGTGTAAAATCTGCTCAATTTATACAAAAAACTGTAAAATCTCCAGCTTGGAGCCCACAGCCAAATGCTCATTTACTGCAGGCACGACCCACTCCAAAGCCTCCAGAGCCCCACAGCTCTTCTGCTTCCAACATCCCACCAAATCCACAGCCCACAGGAGATTTTAAACACCAAGAGCCAAAAAACCCTTTACCAGGCATTCAAAGCCAGTCAATACATCCCTGCTGGCACTTGGTGCAGTGAGACGTTGACAAGCTGTTTGTACAACATTCGGGAGAGGGAAGGCATGCAGCACAAAACCTCCTAAGACACAAGGGACATCAAGAGTGATCACTAATATCTGTTAATTTTTTTAAGTTATACATTGGCAGTGGTGTAAAACAGCTCCACAGAAGCTGGAGGGTCTCAGAGTTCATATTACATTTCCAGGGTTCTATACTAAATCTAGTTTTTGCATAGTAATTATTAAAGTAATTAGAAGTCACAGGGACGAGTATGATGGATTACAGCTAACAGGAACAGCTATTTTCACACAGAAGGGGGATAGGACCAGCAAGGCTACCCACAATATGCAAACTGCACTGGTGATAGTGGCTTTTAACCCCAGATCTCCTTGCTTTTGACAAACCTGGTGTAGTGGAAGGTGTCCCATGGCAGGGGGCTGGAAGGAGTTGATCCCTAAGTTCCTTTCCAACCAAATCATCCTGTAATTCTAGGGGTGATGGGTGATTGGGTGACGGGTGGGGAGCTCCAAGCAAGAGTTAAGTGGGATTTACAATGCCCAAAAACTACCTGTTCCTAATTTTGGCCTTTGCTGACCAAAAAAGAAGAGGATAGACAGGTTTGGAAACCATTTTCGCAATGCATCTTGACAGGACACCAACACCAGGGTGAGGGAACACAGACAACCACCCACATCCACGCATGGAGCGACCTGTAACTCCGAGCACTCTCCTCTCCCCGCGTTCTCCCTGCTCCACACCCCACTGATTTGGGTCTTTGGCTGCTGTCAGTGGCTGGAGGCAGCTGCACGTTCACGCCCTCAGCCTGCCTGGCGTGGCACAGGGACGCACGGCGCAGCTCCAGCCCGGACGACGGCCCTGACTCCCTGCTTTTACCTTGCTGGCTTTCAGGATGTTGATCTGCTCCTCATACACGGTGTCCCTGTTCTTCTCCAGAAACCCCTCGCTCTGGTACTCCACCTACCAGGACACACAGGGAAGAAGGTCAGAGAGTCAAGTCCAAACACACAGAGACAACTCCCCTGCCGTCAGGAGCTTGCCCAAAAAGCCTGAGAGGGGAAAGGAACAACTGGAATTTAAAGGTCACTTATCAAAAGAAGTGAATCTGAGTGAAAGCAAAACCGTTACTGCAAACACAGATTGTTTCCTAGTCATTAAATTGCTCTGTATGGAAGCTGGGGGTAAAAAATGCAAGGATCATCAGTAACTCTACATGCTCTTTTGTTCACTCCTCAACTCTTTTTAAGTTAATCAATAAACCTCAAAATATGCCTTGGCTAAGTCTCTTGTAGGTCTCTTGGATTTTGAAATTGCAGAGGGTTGTGATGCAAAGGAATAAAAAAAAAAAAGAAAAAATGTATTTAGAGAGAATAGAAGAAAATTTCTTTTTCTTTTTTCACATTTAGAATAAAAAGGAAAACTTGCTAAGAAGTACTTTTGTGAAGGATCCATATGCAAAACCACCTGCCTCAGGAAAGGTGAGTACCAGCCTTTGCCAGGGAGAGTGCCTCTGGCATCCAGGGCAAACCTGGTTAGGAGAAGCACAGGTATGGCATTACAGTATCTGGATGTTATCCAGCTCCTCAGACACATCTCTGGGTTGATCTTTTAAATTTTTTTCTAACAAATGTGTGCTTTGGGTAGCTGCAAGCTTTTGAGACTCCCATTTGCTTTGAGTGACACCTGTCAAATCAGGGCTTCAGTGAAGCTGGAGCCCACAGATAAGACCCCGGCACTGGGATTTGGTTAATTTAGTGCCATAGCTGATATCTTCTCCCTCAGAAGGTGGGTGCCCAGGATCACCTCTCACCTCCTCCCTGCACTGTGCCTTGCTGATACTCACGGCTTCTGCTCTTCAAACACAATTCCCTTTTCCAACACATTTTCTGCCAAGCTGCCCTTACAGAAATCCATTTCACCGCAGCTTTGGCAAAGAGGATTTTTCTCTCCTCGAAAAGCCAGGACAATCCACAGCTCAGAGCCACCAGCTGAGAGGCTGCAGTCCTCGGGGCTGATCCAGATTTGAGCACCCGAGCTGTGATCACCGCCCACCAGGCACGGTGGTGGCCAAGGAGCCGCTCACAGGGGTATCCACTGATTTTCCTGCAGGAGGCTTTCCTGTCCCTGCGGTGCGTTTCCCATGAAGGTACCTTGTCAGCGAAGTGCAGGACGATGAAGGAGGTGTTGGACATGCGAGGCTTCTGGAAGTGCTGGCTGGCGGTGTGGCGGTCGTACAGCTTCTGCGCCCAGTTCTGGTCCGTGCCCTTGGGCACCTGCACGGGGACAAAGGGGACAGTGCCAGGGCCGTGCGGTGCTTTGTGTTCCCATACGTTCGTGACAAACACGCTGAAACTGCGTTTCCAGCGGGAAGCACCCAAATGTGGGCTCCGTTCCAGCAGCCGGAACGGCTCTTGCAGGTAAAGAGAAATGGCAAAGCAAACCGACGAAACGAACCAACCAAACAAAAAAACCCAAAACGAAACGAAAAAAAAAAACACCCAGAAACTCTGAAACAGAACAAAAACAAACCAGGAAAAAACCCCGAAACAAGCAAAACCACCGCAAGTCCCCAAAAACGGCCACCAAAACAAAACAAACAAAACCAAACCAAAGACCAACAAACAACCCAAAACCTCTCCCCAAAAATCCAAACAAAAAAATCCCAACAGAACCAAGCAGAACCAAACAAAAAAATCCAAAATGAAACAAAACCCCAAATACATACACACACGCAAACCCCAAATAACTACAAAAATCCCACTAATTAAAACAGAAATATTAAGGAACTATTTTTACACTCAATATACTTTAATTACTCAGGCACCAACATTATTTTTTAATGCTGTTTTAGGTGATGGAATAGTTCGCAGAAACTGCCATGTCAGACCACACGCATGAAGTTCTGGTTTATTTAATTTAAAACTATAATGCTAATACAATGGTGATTTTAAAGTATCGAAATTAAATTAAAAAAACTTCTAAGTCTTCAGAAAGCTCTGCTTCTCATCAGGCTTGGGTTGGGATCACTGAGATCCTAATTCCAGGATGCTTTAACCTCAGGTAAAGGGTTGGGACTTCAGACCCACACACCTGCCCTACTGCGGGCAAATGATTCCCTTTTCCCCTTCCCACACATCCAACCTCCTGTGCCTCAGATGTCCTGGATGTCAAACCCTCCTTCTGCCTCCTGTTTATAACAAGATCAGGGTGCAAAGGCCTATGTGGACCTGCCTTTGAAAATCCAGTCATGGTACACCAAGATATCAGGTGTTGCCCAAGAAGCTGGAGTGGTAGGATGGGGCTGAGAATGGACACATCCTAAAAAGGGTCAATGACTTAAAAAACCCTCACAGAACTACCTGTGCAGCATAGGAATGGGCTACTTTCACAAATCAGTTAAAGCAGGGCTTGAGCTTACCTTCCTCCCCAGCACCTGCAGTTTTCATCCTCTAAACAAAGGTGAAATTCAGTCAATACAATATATTGTCAAGATCAGGGAATTTTATTTTTGTTATTCCATTTTATTATTTTCTAAGCACACACAGCTGTATAGCAGCATATATACCTGCTGCAACTTCTAATACCAAATACATCTCTACACTTCACATAAATACTCATTACTTTAAGATATGCTTAGGTGCATCTCTGCTAACCAGCCAAAACCCCCAAACACTTTTCCAAAAACATTTGGGCACTCATGGAAAGCACCTGTATATATATATTATTTTGTGCTTTTCCAGCCCAACGAAACAAAACAAAATTCTTGAAAACCAAAGGAAATGAGGAGTGAAGTCGCTCCTCTTGGGGTCTGAGAGCCACCACTGATAGAGTTCATCTCCATCTCATAGATCACTGCTGAACACAGCAGTGGCTGCACACACACACACATATACTTTTTTAACAAAAAAATGGATAATTGGCTATTTAGGTTAGAAAAAGATGGCACAGAAGAAAAGCCTCAGGCAATATTTAAACTTAGATGGGACAATGCCTATAGAAACCACAGAACCCTGTGGAGCAGCAGGGAGAGCTCTTGATGATCCATCAGGACTTTATATAGGCCTTTATATGAAAAATGACAGAGGATATAGGGACAGAGAAGAGGAAGAAGGAAAACATGGGACAGGTGAGGAATATTTCTTTATGCTGTTCTGAAACAGCCTTTGATTTCATGACAGCAAACCAAAACACACCGGAAGGATTCTGGACACAAGGATAAGCATCTCCTGCCAATCCCTGTAATAAGGGTGAATTAAATGCAACAGCCACTCATGCAAGCCTTGCTCTCCCACATTTATTTATATTTTACAATTTTTAAGTGTAGCTAATCATGGATACACACAGAAATAACACAGACTACATATAAATATTGAAAGGCACTTAGGTATGCAATTATATACATATTTTATTTATGCAAGGTAAGACTTGCACGTTTAAACTATGGGGTTATATAAATGTAGATGTGTTTCTTTTCATGGGTTATATTTAATATTTACACACAAAAACATCCTTTCTGGAGGTATCACTGGGTGCCTCCTGTGCAAGACTACGCCACAGGTGCAGAGCAGGAGCACTGCAGCTACCTTGAGCCAGATTTATCCTGCACCAGCCCTCTTCCAGGCCATCCACTTTGCTAAAAAACCTGCTTATCTCAGAGCTGAACTTCAAAGGCATCGCTCCTGCCTTCCAGCAAGAGGGTCTGCCATACCCTGCTCACGGTCCTGCAGCCTGGGTATTTTTAGCTGCCTGAGAAGCACCTGATAGGGACCAAGTTCCAGAGATAAAACCAACGAGGCCATTATCTGCACTATTATAACAGCTTTTGGTATTACCTTGGCAGTTTGAGGCCCTTAGAGCAACTCAGGAAGTTATTTAGAGGCTATCTCATCTCTTTTTTAGGGGATGGGGACAAGCGACTGCCTTGCAAGTTTTGTACGGAATCTTTACACAGGATAAAGCTGATCCCAAGAACTGCACAAGGTCACTGCCTCTGCTCCTCTGCCCCCACCGTGTCTCTGCCTGTCATGGGCAGGGTTCCCTCCCCTCAAGATTCACCGTTCCCCGTGCTGCCAGGAGCTACTGCTACCACAATCACACCCACCCACAGCAGCCAGGGCCAGCCCCACAGATCACAGAATCACGGAATGAACTAGGTTTAAGATCTAGTCCAACCTATGACCTAGACCTGCTCATCAACTAAACCTGAGTGCCACGTTCAGTCTTTCTTTGAACACCTCCAGGGATGCTGACTCCACCACTTCCCTAGGCAGACGATTCCAGGGCGCAATCACTATTTTGGTGAAGAATTTCTAACATCTAACCTAAACTTCCCTTGGCACAGCTTGAGGCTGTGTCCTCTCGTTCTGTCAGCTGTTGCCTGGGAGCAGAGCCCAACCCCCACCCGACCACAACCACCTTTCAGGCAGTTGTACAGAGTGATAAGGTCACCCCCGAGTCCCCTATTTCCAGGCTGAACAACCCCAGCTCCCTCGGCCGTTCTTCACAGGGCTTGTGTTCCAAGCTCTTCACCAGCCTTGTTCCCTCCTTTGGACGCGTTCAGGAATCTCAACGTCCTTCCTAAACTGATGGGCCCAGAACTGGACACAGCACTCGAGGTGTGGCCTCACCAGTGCCGAGTGCAGGGGGCCGTGGTTTGACACTGGCCCAACACCAGGCACCCATGACAGCCACTCGCTAACCATCCCCTGCCACAGCTGGGCAGAGTAGAGAAGGAGAAAAAAAAGTTAACGAAGGCTTCATGAGTGAGATAAGGACCAGGAGAAAGAACTTCAAGGGCAAAACAGGCTCTACTTAAGGTTGCAAGGTGATATTTATTACTAACAGAATCAGAGAGGATAATGAGAAATAAAATAAGCCCTTAAAACACCTTTTCCCCCCAGCCCCTCTTTCCCAACAGCACAGAGAGACAGGACATGGGGGTTTTGGTCAGTTCATCACGGAGATTTCCTTCCACTGCTCTGGGAGAGGAGTCCATCCTCTGTCAGGCCATGGCATCCCTCCCACAGGAGACAGTTCTCTGTGAACTTCTCCAGCATGAGCCCACTCTCCCAAGCAGCAGCCAAACTGCACCTGCTGCAACCTGAACTCCCCCCAC
>VWPU01010229.1:0-19786 GCA_013398955.1 Callaeas wilsoni
CTCCCCCTACACCTCCCCCGACCCTCAGCTCCTCCTCCCGGCCCCCAGTTCCCCGCTCCCGCTCCCCCTCCCCGACCCTCGTCTCCCCCATCCCTCCTCCCAGGTCGCCCCCGGCCCGATCCCCCCGCGCCCACCTCAGCGAGCGCCCGGTCCCGCTCCCCTCGGGCCGCCGCGGGGCGCGCTGGGAAACAGAGTCCCGCCAATAGCTGCCGCCGCTGCGCGCCGCGAGCCGTGGACTACAACTCCCAGCGTGCCTCGCGCCGCACCCCCGCCGCTGTCATGTGAGGGGCAGGGCAGAGGGGAGGGGCAGTGGCGCGACACGGTGGCCGGGAGGGACAGAATTGTCCGAAGTACCGGGACCGACCCCACCCGGGGCTCTGCCGGGGGAGCGAGGGGAGCTCCGGGGACCGGAACATCTTGGGAAAGGCCGGGAGAGCTGGGAGAGCCCGGTGTGCAGAGGAGAAGGCTCCGGGGCGGCCCTAGAGCCCCTGCCAGTCCCTAAAGGGGCTCCAGGAGAGCTGGGGAGGGACTTGGGACAAGGGCTTGGAATGACAGGACACGGGGAGTGGCTTCCACTGCCAGAGGGCAGGGATGGATGGGATATTGGGAAGGAATTGTTCCCTGTGAGGGTGGTGAGGCCCTGGCACAGGGTGCCCAGAGCAGCTGTGGCTGCCCCTGGATCCCTGGCAGTGCCCAAGGCCAGGCTGGACAGGGCTTGGAGCAGCCTGGGACAGTGGAAGGTGTCCCTGCCATGGCAGGGGTGGCACTGGAGGGGCGTTGAGGTCCCTTCCAACCCAAACCATTCTGAGATTCTGGTGCAGCTCAGTCCTGAGAGCACAGAAAAAATTAAAGTTTTTCCAATTAAAGACTTTGAAGGATTAATTTTTATCTCATCCTTTGCTAAAATTTAAAATCGCTATTTCCAACATTATTAGGTTTGGGTTTTTTACCTTGTAAAACAGACTTTATTTTTTTTCCTGTAAATTTTGTGCAATATACGTACCTATAGAACACACCTCAGTAAAGTTTTTCATCCATAAATTACATTACTTTTTATTTAGTGTTATGAAAAATTCCAATAACAGTTTCGTCCTTAAATAAACATTTCTCCCTCCCCTGCCCTCCCTTCCTAAGCTGACTGGTCTGAAAGAGGAAATTTTATTTAGTTTATTTATTTTCTTTTCTGGTCCCTTCCAGCCTGAACACTTTTGTTTGGTTCTAGCGCTCCTTAAGTCCCTATTTTCACCACATTAGACTCCTGAATGTAGGTAGGGATCCCCCTCGAAGGTCTCGGCTCTGCAAATCCTGTTAATTTGGGTGCGTAAAACCCCAGCTGGACTTTCAGTGACATTTCCAAGCGCTGGGGCCGAGGTTTCTGTCACTCCCAGCTCCAGGGAGTGTGTCAGGCTCATCTGTCTTAGCGGAGCAAATGCTGAGACCTCTCTCTGAAAAGTTGCCCTGAAATTTCCCCAAACCCAGCGAGTTTCCCTGAAGCCCAGCGGGGCTGCTGGGGCTCAGCCCCTGCTCGGGGGGGCTGCCCGGTTTTACCGGGGACTGTCCCCGGAGCGGGCACGGCCACTGCCACCGGCTTTGGGATTTTCCAGCCGGGCGGGTGTTCTCGGGAAGGAAGCGGCAGGTCTCCTGCTCCCATCCCTCCGGATCACCGACACGCGGGGAATATTTTGGGTGCGAACCAGCAGAGGTCACTCGGCCGCAGTAAATCCAGGGCTGCTGGACCAGTAAGGGAGGGAGCGTTACTGGGGGACAGCGGGGAGGGGACACCGCCCGGGGCACCCCAAACGCCTGTCCCCTGTCCCGTGGGACAGCCACAGCGACCCCGGCCCTCCACAGCCCACCCTGACCCCGGACTTCGTGTGTGAAACCTCCTTGACAATTCCCAGCTTCTCCCTTGGAGCCATTTTTCCCGAACATTTTTTGTTTAAAGAGCAGCTCTTCACAAGGAAATTTTAAATGGATTTTCCATGCTTTAATTTATTGTTTTATTTTTCCAAAATACACCAAAGAAACAGGATTTTTTGGGAGGAAAAAAGGACACTTTTTTTAAAATGAACGCCAAAATGTCAGTGTGCAGCAGGCCCAGGGTGGCATCCTCTGCTCTGCTGGTCCCAGCGTGCTCCCACATCGGACACAGCAGTTCCCTGGACACCCCAGCTCCACACCCTCCATCCCCAAAGTGGGTGATGGCCTTTCCCAACATCTCCACATGCTGTGTCCTGTTTCAGGCTGTTCCCAGCTCTTGGAAGCAGGCAGGATTTATCCTGCAATAGCTAAGCTCCAAATGGATGGGAAGGAGGAGGAGGAGCCGTGTGTCCCCTGGGAATGGCCGAGGGCAGCAATGGGGACTGGGACTGACTGACCCTGCTGCTCCAAGCATCCTTTTTCATTATTTTCCTCTGCTCCACAGCTCCCAGACAGCCCGGCTGGGACACAGCTCTGGGTTTGCACAGGCAGCAGGGAATGGGCACCCGGGTGAGATTTGCAGGAGAAGCAGAAGGAAAGGAGGATGAGATTTGCACCTTTCACACCCAGCGATCCCTTTGACCTGTCTGCACCCAGAGCAGAGATTCAAAGAGTCCTGGAATACTTGGAGTTAGGAGAGACCCACAGGGATCATCAGTCCAGCCCCTGGCCCTGCACAGACGCCCCAACAATCCCACCCTGTGCAGCCCTGGCAGCGCTGTCCAAACGCTCCTGGAGCTCTGGCAGCCTTGGGGCCGGGACCATTCCCTGGGGAGCCTGGGCAGTGCCCAGCACCCTCGGGGGGAAGAACCTTTCCCTGAGATCCATCCCAAGCCCTGACACAGCTCCAGCCGTTCCTGGGCTCCTGTCCCTGTCCCAGAGCAGAGATTGGTGCCCTATGTCCAAGTCCTTGCATCCTTGTTAAATCCAGGACATCTATGTACATCCCTGTGTAATCCCCTGGTACATCCAGAGTATTTGTTCCTTCCTAGGACTGGGAACTGTTTGAAAATGACTCCCAAATGCTCCTCAGCTGTCCCTGATTCCTTCCCACAGATGCACCCTCCCTCCAGACCTGCCTCCAATCTCCTGCTCCAAAATGTGTCTGCCAGGTGCAGTCCGGTCCCTCAGCTCAGGGGTGCTTAAACAGGATTCCCAGGTGAAGGACCTGCCCAGACCTCTGCTCTTCCTTGGCGTGCCCAGGCTGGAGATGCAGAGGGGCTGGGAAGTGCTTCCAAGGGCTCCAAACCAAACACACACCCACAGGGCACAAATCCAGCCTCCTCCTGGCTCACTTTGTTGTGTCCTTGGCATTAAGTAAGGCAAGAAAACCTCCCTGTGTCTGAAATCTACCCTTATGTCCAAATCCTGCACAGGATGGATGGGATATTGGGAAGGAATTGTTCCCTGTGAGGGCGGGGAGGCCCTGGCACAGGGTGCCCACAGCAGCTGTGGCTGCCCCTGGATCCCTGGCAGTGCCCAAGGCCAGGCTGGACGGGGCTTGGAGTGACCAGGGACAGTGGAAGGTGTCCCTGCCATGGCAGGGGTGGAATGGAATGAGCTTTAAGGTCCTTTCCAACCCAAACCATTCTGGGATTCTGGTACAGCTGGGTCCTGAGGCCATGGAAGAAATTAAGTTTTTTCCATTACTTTGAGGGATTCCACTCTCACCCTTTGCTAACATTTAAAATCACTATTTTCAACATTGTATTTTTTTTTTTTTTTACCTTGTAAAACAGACTTTATTTTTCTTCCTGTAAATTTTGTGCAATATACATCTATGTACCTAGAGAACACACCTCAGTAAAAAGGTTTTCATCCATACATTATATTACTTTTTATTTAATGTTATGAAAAATTCCGACAACGGTTTTGTCCTTAAATAAACATTTCTCCCTCCCCTGCCCTCCCTTCCTAAGCTGACTGGTCCGAAAGAGGAAATTTTATTTAGTTATTTTCTTTTCTTTAAAAAAATAGAAATTACAATCTTACAAGACAGAACATTCAATGAGAACAGAAGCATTTTCCTAAATCTAAAAAGTAAAACATTTCCATAAAACCTCTTGGTATCTACAGGTAGGTGTGTGTGGAGGGGTGGTAAATGGAAATAAAAGGTTTTCCATTTCTTCCTTTCATTCATAGAGATAAAAAATAACATAAAACCGACTGAAACTTTATATATTTTTCTCTTTTGCACCAACATTCACAAGAATATATATTATATATATTTTTGATCCATCTTTATACACAGTGTGAGGGTTTTGTGGGTGGAAATGGACACTCAGCTAAACTGCCAGAGCAGACAAACAAACACTAAATTAATCTTGGTCTGGAAAAGAGCCACCGCTGGCAGCCGAGGCTGCCCAGGGCTGTTGGACAGGAACATCCCGTGTTGGGATGGGAACGTCTCCAGGATGCCAGGCACCGGAGCCAGTGGGGGGCTCGGGGCTTTTGGGCGCCCTCCCCACTGGCCACAGGGGCGAGCAGAAATCTCCCTTTTTCGGGCATTTCTGCCCAGGCTTTGTTGTTCGCCCTTTCCCTGCGAGCTCGGAGCTCTGGGTGGCCCGGCGGGGATGAGGGAGCTTGGCACAGCCCTGGCGAGCCCAAAGCGGGGGCTGCCATCCCTTGCCATCCCTTGCCATGCCTTGCCATGCGCGGCGTCCGTCCCAGGCCAGGAATCACCGAATCGACACCCAATCACTTTATCCCCTCCCAAGAAATCATCAAATCAAGTCGGTTCCTTTAAAGAGAACTGAAAAGTGCAGGTTCCCGCGGTTTGGCAGGTCGAGTTACACGTGTTTAATACTTCCAGTCTTCCCTAGGTTCCCACGGGGGGCTCTTATTGCTCAGAATAATCCCAAATCTCTCCCCACGGGATGGACGCTGTGTCGTGAGCCAGAGGAGCGCGGCCGGCGGCACGGGCCCCGCCTGTTCCCGAGTTAAGGTGCTTTCCTGGGTTCTTTGCCGGATGAAATGAAGTCGGTGGCGCTGACCATTGGTGCGTGTCGGCTGACGAATACTGAGGGCGAAAAGAAGGGTGTGTGCTTTTTTTTTTTTCTTTTTCCTCCTTTTTCTGTTTTTCCCCGAACGTTTCCAAACACCCGCGGGCTGCTCCCTCCGAGCACGGCAGCGCGGCCGCCCCGGCCCTGCGGAGAAGCACAGTCGTGTTCTGGGGCTGCTTTTCCCGGGAAGTGAACGGCGCTGTCGGAAATGATGCTTCCAGAAAAAAAAAGGCACAACCCTCTGGACGTAAAAGGCAGTACTGACTTCTCGCTCCTGCCCGAGCTTTGGAGAGGGCAGGAGAGGAGCCGGGCGCATCCCCACCCCGTGGACGCTGCGCTGGACAGCGACGCATTGGCACTGGACGTCGCGTGGGGCCGCGGGAGGGCCGGCAGCCTTTTCCCGGAGACCCGGCTCCGGCGGAGAGGGAGCCAAGGCTGGCGGGCTCCAGCCTGCTCCCAGAAGCAGCTCGGATGTGGTCAGCAAACCCAGCGAGCTCAGGGCTGCGCGCGGCGGGCGGCAGCTGCCGGGGAGGAGCGCGGTCCCACATTTCCCTCTGCCTTCGAGCAGAGCAGAAATCCCATCAGCTTCCTGGGGAGCCTTCCCTCGTCAAGGTTGGTCCATGGTCTTCCCTAGGAGGTCTTTTAATAAAAGCAGGAATATCCCTCACGTCACTAAGAAAGCTGCTTGTTTAGTTTACAGGGTGCAGTTATGGAAACAAAGGTTTTTGGCTCACGCTCGGGGATGATCCGAGCTGCCGGAGGATGGGATTGGATGCACGAGGAATCAGCACAAAGCAGGAAAGGGGCTTGGGATTTTAGCCCTTTGTCAGCAGAAACTGGGGCTGCCTCAGAGCAGATTTTTCCCTTGTAGTTTTTGGCATTTGCTACAGCAGGAGCAGGAACAGGGACGGAAAAATCCATCTGCAGAGCCACAGAGTCTCTCAAGCATCCCCTGCTGCTGTGGCCTATAACAGCATCACCCCACAAATCCTTCCCTTCATCTCCTTTTGAGCCTCCCAGAAGGAGCAGCAGGTCCCAAACACATTCCTTCCAACCACCCTTATTCCTTGGAGGGAAGGAATAAGCACCTTTCACTTCCCCTCGGCTCCAACAGGCAGTTTCTCCCTCTAAAAAGCTCCTAAACCCTGCTAGCCCGAGAACAACCCCCAAAATAACAGTTCTGAGGAGCTCATTGGGGGGAAAGCCTGGTCCAACTCAACCTGCAGCAGCAGGCAGTCATGTCCGTGCTCCCATGTGCGGTGTGGGAAGGGGGAACTGGGAATGGGACCGGCTGTGGGCTGGGTGGAGGAAGGGTCACAAACCCTCCTCTGGGTGCTGAACCACGGGGCAGTTTCAATGGGATTGGTAAGAGAACTACACACACCAGAGAGCCACCGCTGCTGCGGCCACCACGGGGACAGGGACAGCCCTGGAGCCCGTCCAGTGGCCTCGGCTGCCTCTGGGGTGGGATGGTCAGGATTTGGGCTCCGGTTGAAGTCCCACAGGCTTGGAAAAGCTTTTGGGATGCAGAAAGGTGGCACGAGGCAGGTGAACCTGCTGAATCAGCTCCGCAAAGTCAGGTGGTCGCCCAGCTGGACGAGGAGTTGGCTGGGAATTTGGGAAAACGCTGTGGTGGAGGGCATGGAGACCCTGCAAAACTTTCCCCCTGCTGCACTGGGCATCTTTTCCCTCAAACCAGCCTCCTCCACAGGAAAATCCTGTGCTGAATCCCCCACCAGTCACAGCCAGACCTTTCTTGGCCAAGCTCCCAGGGGCACGCTGCACCCGTGGGAGATGAGATAAAGCAAAGGCTCTGTCTTTTCCCTCTCCTCAGTTCCAGCCCCAACCCCACCCAGCCGAGTCAGAATTGCCCCTTCTTTATCCCATGCCTAGTGTCTGGGTTAAAAAAAACCAATAAAATAAAAATAATAATTAAAAAATAAAGAAATAAAAATCGGAGGTGGAGAGTGCAGCCGGGACAGCAGGAAGGGCGCTCCCTCCTGCCGTGTCACCGGGAGCAGCCGGTCCCTCACCACTGCCGGGAGCATCTCCTCTCCCGAGCAGAGATTTCACATTCATTTCACTGGTATGGCAAAGTCCGTTTGCTTTTTCCTTCAAGGTGCTTTACATTCAAGAGCTATTGCAATCCACAGCGAGGAGACGGGGCCGGGGAGGCACCGCAGCCTCCCCAGGGTTCTCTTGAGTTTGATTATTTGATTTAAATAAATTGCCCCAAACCTCTGAAGTGCAGTTCGTCTCCAAATTTTGGGGAACACGAAGGGGGCCGCTGGCTCCTGGCCTTAGCTCTCCCGGGGGTCGCTGTACTGAAGCTCCGAGTTGAAAACCTCCTTATAGAGGGGGGGGAAGTTCATGGCAGTCTCCGGGTGCAGGAGACGGAAAAATTCCAGCTTGTCCAAGTGCAGGTTGCAAATGGTCTTCATCAAGGGCAGCTTGGAAACCATCTGCAGGGAGAGAAGGAACTGGTGACGACTGGGATACTGGGTATAGAGGCCCTGATGCCGCTGTTACCCTCCCTTGGGGACAAGCAGAGGGATTTGGGGACCACTGGGTTCCCGATTCGTGTCCCTTGCACTGCTGTTCCCCCTTCCCAGGGCACAGCCGGTGGGTTTGGGGATCACAGGCCTTGCCTGGCACTGGGGCACCAGCAGACTCCCCACCTTTGGACAGCCTGGCAGCAACCTGGCCTCACCCCCAAACCCACATCTCTGCACAGGGGGGCTCCTCGCCACCCCAGCTCTGTACAGGTCAAAGCATTCCCAAAATGGCTCCTTTTGCCTAAAAAAACCCCACTTCCTGATGCACTGCCAGGTTCAGCAGCACGGTGCTGCCTCTGCCTGCACCACAACGGAGATTCACAGCCCTTGGAAAGAGAAATTCTTCTCCTTCTCTGACAGGTTTGAGGTCTTGCTCCCCAAAATGCTCGTGTGTGGCTCATGAGCTCTGGCACAGCCACGTCCCCAGCTCAGACGCTCCCCTGGCACCCTGGCCGGGTTTCCTGTGCCACTACCTTCGAGAGCTTGTCCTCGGTGGAGTGTTTCTTCTGGATCTCATGCTGCAGGGCCACGTAGATCTTGTCCTGGAGCTTTTGCACCTTCTTGGACTCGGTCAGCCACGGGCGGTCTGCGAGAGACGAAGGACAGAGTCACCGAAGGACAGAGTCACCGCAGGGTTGGGGTCACCGCAGAGTCTCTCCCAGGCACAGGGCAGTGACCCCCCGCTCTTTTAACCCTTCCTGCTCTCCAGGATGGTTTTGGGGACACTTGGCTCCTCTCTACGCTCCCCGCCCCACTGTGGGTGACACAGTTCCTCCTCCCACCAAGGAGATTTGACAGATGCATTTTGTGCATTTTTTTCCCCAAGTTCCTTTCCCAGGAATAACTGAAATCATCCACCAAGGAAGCAGCGCTGAGGTTTACGGGGTCAGCTCTCCCCACAGGACACCCCTGGGTGTGGGGCCCTCCCCACGGCCCCCCAGTACCTGGGGAGAGCAGGACAGCAGCGGTGAAGAGGGCGAGCTCCTCGTCCGACAGCTGCAGGCGGCACAGGGTCCTCCCCAGCTCGAAGACGGCACCGATGAGGTCGTCACAGCCTGAGCAGGGGACAGCGGGGACACATCACTGTCACCGCTCTGCCCAGCGCCTCCACACCCCAAACCATCAGCAGAACCCAGCGGCACCCAGAGCTCGGAAAGGGTTCGGGAGACGAGATGGGTGAAGGGGGGTCCGGAACGCTCACCTGGCTGCAAATTCCAGCCCTGTCTGGGCTGCAGGGGGAAAGGAGAGGGACAGGGAGGAGAGGGAGAGGGAAAACAGAGGAGAGGGAGAGGGGAAGGAAGAAGGAGAGAGGGGAGAAGGAGAGAGGGGAGAAGGAGAGAGGGGAGAAGGAGAGAGGGGAGAAGGAGAGAGGGGAGAAGGAGAGAGGGGAGAAGGAGGGAGGGGAGAAGGAGAGAGGGGAGAAGGAGAGAGGGAGAGTCCCGGGGGAGGCGCAGCGAGGAGGCTCTTACCGAGAGATTTGAACATCTGCATCCCACCGAACTTGCCCTCGAAGAGCACGGTGTTGTTCAAGGGGTTGAACGCGCGGATCATGCGGATCAGGAGCACCTCGAGGCAACCTGATGTAGGCAGAGAGAGCGCAGACGAGGGCAGGGCAGGGCAGGGCAGAGAGGATCAGGGGGATTTCCATCACCCCAGGACCAAATGTAAGAAGGAGGAAAGCCCCCAGTGCACGTTTGAGGTCCAGATTGTTCATTCCCAAGAGCAGAATAGATATTTCAACAAATCCAGTTTGGGTTTTGGGATTGGTTGGGTTTTTTAGGTGTCCAATTGTGACCACAATATTTCACCCAAGGGAAATATTTTCCAGTCATTTGCAGCCAGGCACAAAGAGACCGAGGTCGTGGTGGAGCACCGAGAGAGAGGAAAGGGTGAAAACAAAATAAATAAAAAGAAAATGGAAGGAAGAAATGAAAGAACGAGTTAAATTCCAGCGCGTCAGGCACAGCCGCCTCTGGCTTCGGGGTACAGCACCCTGCTGGGACCCTGGCACGTGCCCCCAGTGCTGGGTGCTAATCTCAGCTCCCCAGCTCTGACAGATTAGAAATGATGAGGTTTTTGCACCGTTTTGGGGATTTTGCACATTCAGCTCCCCAGCCTGGGCACGGCATCGCCAGCTTGGGCAGATGGAAGGGTGGGGGACGTGGGTGTGCGCTGCCATCATCCTCCTCTTCCCAGTCTCTTGCTGGGAGAAGAGGCAAATCCTTTTCTCTCAATCCTCCCTGCTCCCATTTGAGTTTGGCATCCCTTCTCCCAGGGGAAAACCTTCTGTTCTCATTTCCATCCCAGTTTCTGGGTGACATTTGGATGAGGGCGGCCATGGAGAAAAGCCTCTGCCCAAGGCAGCCACTCCCCACGTGCCCCCCTTCGCCATCGCCCTTAAACGTGACCTTCAGCTCCTTCCAGCCCAGCACCTGCTCCCCCAGCACTGGGAGAATTGGGGCAGCGAGGGAGGGGACCCCTCGAAAGGAAAGCACCAGCCAAGAGAAAAGATGGGATTTGCCTCCGACCCTGCGGCTGCCACTCGGGACAGGTGTTGGGGACGCGAGGGGGACAGCGGGGATGTGAAGGGAGCGGCAGGGACGCGAGGGGGGCGGTGGGGTTTCCCCCCCTCTTACCGGCTTTCAGGAGGATGATCTGGTCGTTCTGGCAGAGCTCCATGAAGCCGTCGATGCGCTTGGCGAACTCCACCACGTACTGGATGGCGTTGGAGATCTGCAGCGAGCACTGCTGCCACATGGCCTCGCAGCTCTGCGGCACAGCGGGGACACTCTCAGGGTGTGCTGACACCCCGGCGCTCGGGCTCTGTGACCCCCGGGGCAGGCACGAGACCCCGGTGCTGCGCCATCCATGGGGGACGGAGGCATTAGGACACCTGGGATGTGAGCTGCCACCGCAAACTCCTCCTCTGGGCAGCTCCCAAAGCACCGGCAGAGCCTCCTCACCCTCCTCAGCCTCATCCCCACCCCAGCATAGCCCCAGGGGACGCTGGCTGTGGCACGGGGCTGTGACAGTGGCACTCACCTTGCTCTGCAGGGCACGGACCTCCTCGGGGGAGTAGAGGCTCCACGCCAGGCGCTTGAGCTCCTCCGTTGTGTACTGGCACGTCTCCAGGTGCGACTTCACCACGTTCTGGGCCACCCGGTCTGCAAGGTGGGGACAGCGGGCGGTGAGACCTGGGGACCCCAACCCCGTCCTCTCCCGTGGGGCTGCTGGGGCTGAGGGCTGGCGGGGTAGAGGGGCTCTCACATGGTGTCACAGGGCTGTGGGGACAGATGGGGCAGCAGGGGCTGAGCCTAAAGCAAGCGAGGGATGTGCCACATGACCTCGGGTGTGCTGGGCTCCATCAGGGAGGCTTGGAGCTGCTCCAAGAGCTAAGGTTGGGCTCACTATTGCAGAATCCCAGAATGGTTTTGGTTGGAAGCTTAAATCCCATCCACTTATTCATCTTAAATCTCATTCCAACCCCCTGCCACAGGCAGGGACACCTTCCCCCAGACCAGGTGTGTGTACCCAGAGCTGGGTGTGTCCTGCAAGGTGCTGGGGTAGCCCCAAGGGCCACACACACCCCACACGTGCCCGGCACCGCCCCGGCGCTCACCGATCTCTAGGACAGAGATGTCGGGGGGCAGCTGGGCACCCTCCAGCGCCCCGTGTGCCAACAGCGCCGGCTCCAGCATCAGCTCGTAGATGGACTCCTGCTTGATGAGCGTGGCATCAGCCACATCCAGGCTGGACTGGTCGGGCGAGGGCTGCGCCGAGGCCAGCAGGTCCAGGTTGTAGTAGGTGCTGCTGCCATCAGGGGTCAGGGGGAAGTCGAAGAGGAGTCCGTCCGACAGCGTGGAGATGTCGTCCAGGTCCGAGAGGCCACTGCTGACGCTGGTGGTGTAGACGCGGCTCAGGGGCTCGGGCTCATCCTTGGTGCCGCCGCTCTGCTCCTGGCTCTGCTGGTGCTTCTGCACCTCGGCGTAGAGGCTGTCCCGCTGCTTCTTGGACATGCGGCCGAACTTCACCGCTGCCCCAGGGGGAGACGGGGGCCGTGTCAGGGCAGCTTCACCCGCCAGAGCGAAGCCACGACCGCCCACTGCCCTGGGAAACCTCCTGGCTCCCAGGAGAGTGCCTGGTTTGGGGGTCTATGAGCCCCGAGCAGGGCTGGGACCCATCTGGATGCACCCCCGTACCCCAAACCAACCCCGGGTCAAACCAAACACAAACCAGTTTAGATTTTCCCACGGAAAACACAAAGCCATTTCTCGCTTCCCAAACCCTCCTTGCACCGGGCATGCCCTGCGGGGGAAGCAGCTTCATCCCGAGAGCCTGACTCGCTCCGAGGAGGAGCAGGTGGCCCCTGGGGACCCCGGGCACCTCCGGGGCACGACTCACCGTCGCGGGACATGCCCAGTGCCAGGCATTTCTGCAGGCGGCAGTGCTGGCAGCGGTTGCGGTTGGTGCGGTCGATCAGGCAGTTCCTCTGCCGGGAGCAGGAGTAGCTGGCGTTGTTCTGCTGGCTCCTCCGAAAGAAACCCTGTCCGGGATGGGACGGGCAGTTGGGAAAGTGCCCGGCTGGAAGCCAGCCCCCGCGGCCGCCCCTCCGCCGGCACCCGGCTTCCGGCGTCCCCCCGGCGTCCCCCCGGCTCACCTTGCAGCCTTCGCAGGTGATGACACCGTAGTGGATCCCTGAGGACTTGTCTCCGCAGATCTTGCACGGGATCACCTCGATTTGGGCTGCGGGGGATGGGGAAAGGGAGGAAACCACGGAGGTTAATAATGGTCACTGCTGAACGGGAGGAGGGGGATGCCCCCCGGTCCAGGACAGCCGCGGGCTGGCTCAGCACCTGCGGCAACTGAGGCACGAGAGCTGCACCCGCCGGCAGCCCAGCCCTTCTCACAGACCCCGCAAGGATGACTGCACCTCAAAGAGGTCCCCAGAAGGCTCACACAGGGCGTGGGGTACCCCCATCCCTTCCAGCAGCAAGAGACAGGGTAGGAAAGCCCTTGGATCCAGGAAAGCACGGGATGTTTCTGCCCCAGCCTTCCCGAGACCCTGTTTTGGAGTCATTCCCCTCATTTTTCAACTGATGTGTGCACAAGGGAGAACCTTAGCACAGGGACCATCTCCATCCCTGCAGCTGCAGATGCTCTGCTGCTGGAGGTCTGGCCCAAGCAGAGGGTCTGGGCCCCTCCCGTTCCCCCAGCAGCTGCTTTGAAACCCAGGACCGATATAGCCATCCCCAGCTCAAGGTCCCGGCCCCCTTCCCCCCACAAATCCGCTTCCCTCCCCGCTTCTGCTTCGCTGGCACTGAGCTGCTAATAGGCTTCGTCCTCCTCATTTTCCAGCTGCCCCAGATCTGGGCTGGCTCTGCCCTCCCCACCCGTGCGGGGGGGACGCAGAGCACCCCCGGGACTCGTACGTGCCTCCCGGCATCTCTGCGCCCTCTAATCCCCGCTCCAGCCCCCGCACCCCCCGGCCGGGCTCAGCCTGGCGTCGCTCTCGAGGGTGCTGGGCAGCCACCGCCACGCCAAAATAACCCCCACGGCCAGATTATGGTTATTTCCAATCTCCTGGGCCTGTGCAAATCCCTGCTCGGGTAATTCCCTTCTGCCTCTCTTCTCCCCTGGGAGCCATCGGCTCTGGTCGAGGGATGTGCTTTGTGGGGCCACCTCTGCGAGTGACAGTCCCGGTGCTCGGCCAGTGCCACCTGTACCCCAGCACTCGGCAGGGTCCTGGGGTCCCTTGCTGCTTGGGGGAGGCTGGGATGGGGCAGCAGAGCCTCACTGAGCAGAGGGACAGCTGAGGTGCCATTGGTCCCTCAGGGATGCTCAATCCCCCAGGGACGGCATCGGTGCCTCCCAGGGATACTATCAGTCCCTCAGGGAAGCCATCGATACCTCCAGGGATGCTCAATATCCCAGGGACGCTATTGGTACCCCCAGGGATGCCATCAGTACCCCCCTAGGGATTCCGTCACTGTATCCCCTGGGGCAGGTTTGTTTCCAGCCAATCTGGGGAAGGACTCACTCCAAATCCAGGTGTAAGCGTAGGGATGGATCCCTCCTGCATCCTTTGACTCAGTGCTTAACCCAATGCCCCATATGCACCAGCTGATTTTGGGGCTTACCCCTCCTTCCCGAGGCTGCTGAGCCGGGCTTCTCCCAGGGCTGCGTTGTCCCCCACCCCCGACTCCAGGGAGTCACATCCCATCCCTGCCCCTCCCCAAATCCTCTGCCTACGCCTCTGCCTTGGTTCTGGGCAGAGCAGAGCCGATTTCCCCGGGCTGGGCAGGGCAGGGATGTCCAGAGCATCCTCACATCCCCCGCAGCTGCACCAACACCGAGGACCCGGGGCCACCCCTTTGGCAGGGGGATGGAGGCACCAGGAGGGCGGCGTGTGGCCACCCCCAAATCACCACGCAGCTCCGATGACCAAGCCCCAGTTCCCTGGATCCTGCTGCCATCTTCCCGCACGCTGCCAGACCGCAGGAACTCCTCCCCACTCCAACACCCTGCCCCAAGCCCTGTCCCGGGCTGGGACCGAGGTGGTGGCATCGCGGGGGGCACAGGGAGGGGGTGCCACCCCCGGCAGGAAGCGGCGTCGGCTCGTTATGCAACGTTAATTGCAGCCGCCGGCAGCGCGGGTGATGCATCGTGGGCGCCGCGCCCTCACGCCCGCGGCCGATACTCCGGTACCCGGAATTACCGGCACCGGCAAACACCGGCGCCGAGCACGGCCCGGTACCGCCGGCACTCACCCAGCGGAGCCCAGCCGCGCCACCCCACAACGCCTCAAAAGCCCCAACGATCCCAAAGGCTTCGTGTGATGCCGATGGCCAAATCCCACCCCCGCGCCGGAGGGGAGCCCCCCGAGAGCCCCCGGAGCTGGAGCTAAGGGCGATGGGGATGATGCTGTCCTGGTGAAGGAGAAGCCGTGACCACCGGCCGTGCGCCCGCAGCCTTTTGGGGCTCTAATTACCATCCTGCTAATTACCCGGCCGTGCCCGCCACTGGCACCTGACCCGCTCGTAAGACGCTCGCCCCAAATAACTGACGTGGAGATACGGCCGTAACCTGGCGATGGCAATTACAGCCCAGCACGGTTAATTGCTGCTCTGATTGTAAACCCGGCTGAATCACCGAGTCGGCTCCATCAGTGTCCCCTCGTGCCGCAGCCATGGACCCCCGGGGCGGCCGGACCACCTCCCCTGCCACCCCAAACAGCCTCCTGGGGCAAATCCAGAAGGATGAGGAGGAATATGAGTGCCGGTGGGGTGGCTGCAGCAGCTCCCGCATCCCCCAAATCTCACTGTGACCAGGGGAATCATCACAGTAGACCCCAAACCCCGCATATTCCTCCACCCCCAGCCCAACCCCCCCGTGCCTCAGTTTCCCCATTGGAGAGTTTGGCATCTCCTCCCACCATAACCGTGCCAGCGTGGGCCACACTGCGAACGGGGGGGGCATTTGGGAGGGGGTGAACCTCTTCCCCCTCTGGGGGAGGAGGCAGAAAAACTCCACCCGGGGACCGATGGGGCTAAAATAGGGATCAGGATAAAAGAAACAACAAAAGGGTTAAAAAAAAAAAGTAATAATGATCTCCAGCCGGCAATTAAAATGTCCCGGCGGTGGTATTTGCTCTCCTCCCACTGTAAACACTTCTTGCCCAACTCCCGGCCCGCTGCCACCGGCCGGCCCTTATGTAAGTGGCCCTGTGGCACGGTCCGGCCACGGGGCCCGGCCGTGCGGGGCGATGGCCCCCGGTGCGGCGGCTGCGCGTGGCCCCGCGGTTGGAGCCATCCTGTCCCACTGACACACTTTCTGCCCGTGGCCACGCGCGCTTGTGTAACCACGGCCGTTAACCCTTCCGGGGCCGCGGCCACGCCGGCACCGGGCTGGGCCCCAGGGCGGCACCCCGACCTCCGGCCACTGGGAACGGGGATTTTGGGGCATTTTGGGGTGATACCTCCAGCTGAGGACACCAGTTTGCCACCCTGAGCTGCAGCTGCAGGTGAGGGACACAGGTCTGTCTCTGCACAGTGCCCGGGTCGCCTGTCACCCCCCAGACCCAGCCGTGTGTGTCCCCTCCTGCCCAGCACCGCTCACCCCAGACCCTGCTGGAGGCTCCGGTGGTTTCGGCAGAGCCGGAACCGCCCTCCCCCGAGCAGGAATCGGCCTCGGTGCCATGCCGGCACACCCTCCTCTCCATCGCCTCCGCCCCAAGGGCGGGCATCTCTTGCACCCCAAAACAAAACAAAGCAGGCCCTGCAGGATGCAGCCACGGGGGCCGGACCCCCTCTCTGTGGCACAGGGAGGATGGTGGTTCCATCTTCCTCCTGCTCCCCCCATCCCTCCCCTCGGCCGTATGGGGGAATCACCCCAAAACCCTCAGCACCCCATTGAGCCTCAGGATGTTCTGTGACTCCACTGCTGCTGGAGGATTTTTGGAGCTGTCCCCCCTCCCACCGACACAACTGGCTGCCCCTGGCTGAGGGTTCCTGGGGGGGGTGTTTTGGGGTGCACTGGCAGATCCCTGCAGTCCTCTGCACAGTCCCCCAGGGTGAGCCTGCACAGCTGTCACCCCACAGGGGCAGAATATGGCCACCCCTTCCCTTGTGGGGCCATGTGAGGCCATGGTGTCCTTGCTAGAGGTAGTGGGGCGAGCATCCCAGCTCTGAGCATTTCAGAGGTGGCTCTGTGCCTCTGTGGCCATCCCTGCCCCAAATACCCCCCCCCCCGGCGCTTCCCCAGTGCCCTGGCTCATTACCCAGTGAACCTGCTGGGAAAGCAGGTCCGTGCCCCATCCCTCTGCCAGGCTCGATCGATGCCACAGGACAGGCACCTCTGGTGATTGGCAGCAGCCCTGCAGCACCCCTGGATCCCCCAGCCCCAGCCAGGGCACCGGGATGCTCCGATGCTTTGCCTCCACCACCTCTCCCCTTCCAGGGGGACTCAGCATCCCCCTGGTGCACCCAGAGCAGGGAGAGGACGATGAGTCCAGGCTGCACAGGGACCCACAGGGACCCGCAGGGACATGCAGGGACCTACGATGCCACCCCATTTCCCATTCCTGCCCTAAACCCCGGCTCAGCTCCTGCATCCCCTGCAGCAACCCCGGGAGCGACTGCGCTTCCCCACAGCCACCATCCGCAGTTGTGTTTTGCTGTTGGGGTAGGAATAAATAAGGAAATAAAAGGAATTATCACCCCTTTACATCTGCTGTTGGCTTTGCTATTAAACAGACTCCAATGCTGCAGCGCCCCGGGGTCTCCCAGCACCCCGGCACTTCGGTCATCACTGCCAAAAAATCCCATCCCCATCCATGCACCCCGGGGAACCCCAAACAAGCCAGGCCCGTGCCAGGTGTTCACAGCCCTGGCTCCAGGCACAGGAACGCTGGCAGCCGCGGCAGCACCGAGGCCAAGTGGGCAGTAAGGAAAATTTAGATGACACAACCACGGCCCCGTGCCGGCCTGGGGTGCTGGAGGGGGGAACCACTTTCCTAATTGATTAGCAAAGATTTCCTGGAAACTTTGGGCCAGAACAGTGCTCAGCTGCTCTCACCCTGCTCTGGGGCAACCTCTGGCCACCTTCCCTTGCAGCCACGCGGACGGAGGTTTTGCATTCTCCCCGGTCCCCAGCAAGTGCTGTTTTTCCCTGTCCCGTGGTGCAGTGTGTGCCTCCAAGAGGGAAATCGTAGCCCCGGATGGGCGATGTGGCTCCCCCAGGGCCGCCCGGCTCCTGCCCGGGCTGCTCCGGTTCAGCAGCTCCGGTTCAGCAGCTCCCGTGCCACGCAGCTCGGTGCCAAGGCCAGCCCCGCCGGCGCAGGACGCAGCCCTTTGCACTTTGGCTGGTGCAGAAGGGTGGCAAAGGTGAGGCAGCGGGGGGGGGGACCTGCCAGCCCAGGGTGGGGACAAACCGGGCTGCGGTGGGAGAACCCCTCCAGCACTGCTGCTAAACCGGGGGGAATTATCTCCCTGAGGCTAAAAAAAGGCAGGAGAGCAGCTCTGCTCACCACATCCGATAAACCGGGCTGATTTAGACATTAGCAGCTCTTTAAATAGCCGCTGCGAGTTCAAAGTTAAACGTGACAGGGAGCAGGGACAGGGACGCTGGGCTGGGGACAGGGACCACCGGCCCCCCCTCGCTGCTCTTTCCTCTCCAGGTGCTCTTTCCCTGGGGTTATCAGGGTGGGGGATCCCAAATCCCGCCTGGACCCCTCAGGACCCCATAAAGCCTGTGGACAGCTTTCTCCTCCGGGCTTGTTTTTTGGGAAGCGGCAGGCAGGGCCGTCCCTGCGCGGTGGTACCCGGGCCAGGCGCGGCCGTCGTGCGGGAGGGCCGGTGGGTGCCGGCCGCCCTCGGCCGCGCCAGCGTGTGCACGCCGCCGAAACGGGCAGGGAAGCTCCTCCTCCGCCCTCTCTGATTTTTCCAATGACAGATCTAGGTCACTAGGACAAGTCGCAAAGGCTGCCGAGCCACCGCACGCTCCTCGCCACGCTGCTTGCAAAACAAGTGAGCAGGAGGGCTGGAAACCGTATAGGATTATACAAGGCAAAGCCTCTTCCCCGGCCCCGGCGCAGCCGCGGCGCAGGGAAGGACAGGAGCGAGGAGCTGCTGTGGCCCCCGGGGGAATGGGGCAGAGCAGTGGCGGTTTTGGGAAGGAAAATGGAGATTGAATCAATTTGGCGTCGCCATGCGGCATTTGGGCTTCGAGAGAGATGAGGACGCGGGACTGCGGGAAAAACGCCCGACTGGGGGGAATGGTGGGATATCAGGAGGGTTTGGCCCTAAATTAGGGTCAACACACAGCAATTCATGGGGGAAAGGAAAAATATTGTAAAAAAAGGAAAAGTTCGCCCAGTTGCCAATTAAGCCGGTGCTGGCTGTGCAAGAGCTACGTAAGAGCCAGGCGTGTTCGTAATTAGGCAGGCGTTAATGCTTTCCTCCGTCCTAATAAAGGTGAAAACCCAGGATGTCGTGGGGCAGGAAGGGGATGTGGGGGGCTCGCCTCGCCCTCCTCACCCACCCCGGCCCCACCGTTACACAAGAGTGCGGCGCGGGCAGAGCCGCAGCACCCGCGGCGCAGGGAGGAAGCTGGATTTGAGGAGCTCGGGGATGAACGTCCTGGTACCCACACCCCAAAATGTGCCTAAGGACGTGCACCCCCAAAACACACCTATGGAGGGGCACGAGGGAGTCCTGGCAGGGCGAAGGGCTCGGGGAAGGCAGGGGATGATGGAAAAATGATTTAAAGGAGGATGAAAATGCCAGCCCAGGGTGCAGCGGTGCTCCCAGCACGCTGGGAAGAGAGCTGAGTCCGGCCACCGCTGCGTCACCATCACCAGGCCCCGCTGGATTGTCCCGCTGGAGCCTTCCTCCCTCCATCCTCCTCCTCCCCACCGCCTGCTTGGCAAAGCAGAGGGGTGAAAAGTAGGAATTGCCTTTGGTAACGGGTAAAACCAGGCAGGTGCAGGCAAGACTCACCCCTGCCCTGGACAAGGGGCACCCAAAATTGCACCTAATCCCTCGCCCGTCCCTGCAGGAGCCTCCCAAACTGCCCCCCACGCCGTGGGGAGGTCGAAAACGGGGAAAAAAACTACAATAAATCCAGCCCTGGTGGGAGCAACATATTGAAGAGGAGATTAAGGGGTTTAGTGCGGGGAAAAGCTTAAGAGTGCGTCTAAGCCGGCGTCGGAAAGCAAAGCAAAATAAACAAGAATTTTATTCCTAACGAAGGGGGAGCTGGAGGAGGCAGAGCGGCCCCGGCGGGGCTGGTGCGGGTTCCCCCCTTGTTCCCCTCCCTGGGGCTGGTGTGGACCCCCCCTTGTCCCGTTCCAGCGAGGCTGGTGCGGGTCCCCCCGTGTCCCCAGTGGGGCTGGTGCGGGGTCCTTCCCATCCCTTCCTCGGGGCCGATACGGGTCCCCCTCGTCCCTCTCCAGCGACGGTGATGCGGGTCCCCCCTTGTCACTGCCCGGGCTGACACCGAGTCCCCCCGTCCCCCTCCGCGGGGCTGATGCGGATCCCCCGTATCCCCGTCCGGGCTGACGTCGGGTCCTCCCCGTCCCCCTCCGCCAGGCTGATGCGGGTCTCCGCGATCCCCACCGGGACCAACTTCTGCCGCTGCCCCCCGCAGCCCCCAGCCCCCCGGACCCACCTCGCATCGTGTCCGCCGCGGTCAGGGCGCCGGGGGGCGCATGGGGCGGCGCGGGGGTCCGGAGCGGCGCGGGGCGCGGCGGGG
>VWPU01010232.1:0-21673 GCA_013398955.1 Callaeas wilsoni
TGCCACTGGGAGGGAAGAGGGAGGGGTGGGAGGAAGTCGTTTTTAGAATTTATTTTTATTTCTCATTATCCTGCTCTGGTTTTGTTACTAATAAATTGAAGTCATATCCCCAAGCTGAATCTGTTTTGCCTGTGATGGTATTTGGTGAGTGGTCTCTCCCTGTCCTTATTTCAATTCATGAACATTTCACTGGTTTTTCTCTGCCTTTTCAGCTGAGGAGGGAGGTGACAGAGCGGCTTTGGTGGGTGTCTGGCATCAGCCAGGGTCAACCCCCCACAGACTTTTTGGTGCTGAAACCCAGAATCATGAGGATTTTGAAATAAGGATGGTAATTGGGAGAGACAATGGGCAAAACATGGATTGAACAATGTTAGAGAGTAGAAAGATCATGGGGAACTTCTGTTGTAATTGTGGTGAAAGGACAAGGGGTGATTTTTGTGTAAATTCCTCGCTTTTGTTCTGTGTTGTGATGATGTTCTTTTGATTTTTATGTGTGGGGAATTTTTTTGTTGGCTTTTTGGTTGGGTTTGTTGATGTAAATGACGGTTGTGTGATGAATGTGGATTTTAATGATAATTCTTAAATATATGGCTCACAGAGATGAGAGGTGGAAGGAGGGACACCAGGAAGACACCAGGGGGACAGTAGGGTCAACCTACCATGGGTACCTAGACCCCTTGTGGTACAGTGATTTTATTACCTGATTTCACCTGGATGAGGATGCAGGGAGCCATACCCATCACCTACCAATCCCAAGAAACAAAATTGACATTTTTTTCCCCTAGGATACATACCCATATGAAACCAAATATTGTGAAAAATGATGTGCTTAAAGTACTGTGTATATTTCAATAGCAACTGATTCAAATTCTAAAACAGTTGGTAATTTCTTTTGAAAAATTAAATTGCAAACTAGACAAGAGACTTCTTTGCTGAGTTACGAATCATATTAAGAGATAATTTTTACAAAACTAAAATGATAATCATGACTATTATTATTATTAAAATGGCATTGCTGCATCATAAGCCCTCCTAAATGCAGTGCTGTTTATAAAAACCTCCATGTAGTTCCCTCTATTCCTATTAAGAAGCATTTGAAACAGAAAGAGAAAGATTTTAACTTTCTATTATCAAAGTTCCACTTCTTACCTCTGGAGTTCTTAACAGATGCCAGGTTGGTTGTTTGGTTTTTGTTTGTTTGGGGTTTTTTGTCTGTTTGATTGTTTTTGGGATTTGTTTTTGTTTTGTTTTTGGTGGTGTTGTTTGGTTTTTGGTGTTTTGGTTGTTGTTCTTTTTTGGTTTTTTTTTGTGGGGGGGTTTTTCTGTTTGTTTGTGAGGTTTTTTTGTTTCTTTCATTACTGTACTTCTTTCAGCAGCTTAGTGTTGTTCTGGCCCCTGTGTCCTGGGATTTGTCCAGAAGCCATCCTAGTAGGACACAGGACAGATGAGTTTGTGCATCAGAAGGGCGAAGGTTCTCCACTGAGTCTCAGGCAGGACCTGAGCTTGGGTACTCAGGTTTGTGGATCCCGGGTTTCTTCTGAAAAGAAAAAAATTCTTATTTAAAGTAATGGAGGCTTTATTCAGGTAACATCACATTCACATCCTGGCTGCCCTGGCTGTTTGAGTCCTTAGTTTAATCTCTCCAGCAGATCAAATTTACTCCTGTCCCTGAGTTTGTAGACACATGCTGACCACACATAACAAGAGTGCAGGGTTAGGGAAGGAGCAAGGTTCAGCCTGACCCTGCCCACTCCCATTGTCATGTAACCAAGGACACCAATATCGCCATATTTTCCCCTAAAATGGCTGGTGGCTTTGGGCCTGGAGCACACAGGAGCTTATAAAGACATGGCTCTTGCTGTCCCTGAATTTTCTATTTACTGAGCATCACTGGAACACCACTGGAAGCATCCTGGCAGTTGGCACTTTTAGGTACCCTAAGGAGTTATGGATTAATTTGCCTCCTTATTCTTATACCTCATTACTCGATCACACTCCAAGGAGAGGCTGCAGTATGTCTCTCTAGGCCGAAAAAACCCCTAATAGTCCAGTTTAAAGACTAGCGAATACACAGTTCACTATATTTTTTTTGCTGCCTAAGCAATTATTTATGCTGTATGAAGTGACAGTTATAGGCTGCTCCTGAGAACAGTTGCCCATATTCCCTTGCCCATATCACTGCCTGCGAGGTGCAGGCAGTGATGAACCTGACTGTAAAAGACCCATCAAAAACATTTTCACTAACACAACGTTACCCCAGGCTTCTGATGGAAATTTCACTTTTCTTCTCTGGAAAGAATTTCTTCCATGTATTGTTAAATTGAATGTTCTTAAGCTTGTATTGTCTGGTGCTGAATGTTGAAGCTAAATACTGAGTGTAATCCAATTTTGTTTTGTAAGTTGCAGTTTACTGTTTGAAGATGAGTTGCTGTAGCTCATCTGAATAATGGTTTTGTTCTTAAGAGAGCTAACAGCAGTGCTGTCCCAAAGCACCAAATTAAGAAGCAGGAGAGCATGTAGGAGTTTAATTTGTAAGCTTATGATGGGGCACAAAACCAGCTCATCTGTTAGAAACACACAGATGAAAGACAAAAGTGGTGGATCTAATAATCGTGTTCAACAGTAAAGTGTTTGGGGACTGTAATAGTCGGAAAATTACAGAAATCTCTCTAGGTTTCCATGAAACCAAAGCTGCCTTGGAGAAGGTAAATATTTCCTAGTATATTCTGCAAAAAGGAAAGAATAATGTAGCTATGATTAACAGATGAACTTTTAGAGGGAACTAGTAAGTTAGGTTAATTTTCATTTTTCAGATAATAATGATTATTTCTTTACTTACTTGCTCAATAGAAACTAGTTGCAAAAATGTCAAAAAACATTCTTTATGCCTTCTTGAGGCAAACAAAGATCATTTATACAATTAAGGTTCATTTGGCAAAAAGTACTTACTGAGATAATTGTACCAGATTTCGATTAGCTTCAGTTACCTTGTTAGAGTTGAAATTCCTCCTTTCCCTCAAGACTGTTCTCCCCCATGTAGGATCATGGCCTCTCATGTGTGGCTTCAGCCTTCTGTACTCATCTGTTGCTGAAGCTGCAGGTTTTGTTGCAAATTCTGGTTTAATGATAGAAGGCTTTGGGGTTGTCATGGCCTCCAAATATCTTCAAGTCATCTTTTAGAAAAGTAGCTTTGAAATATTGCGCTGTGTTTGTTCATTTCTTAAAATGAGGCTGTATTAATTTTTTCATTCATGAGTCCAATGTGTGAACAAACCTCTAAAGAGATTATAGGTGTCATGTATGTCCTAAGGCAATGTCCCTCCAGGAGAGTGCACAGGGGCAGGAGGAATTCCACTGGTAGAGGAGCAGGTGACCTGTATGAGCCCACACTGCCATATCCCACATGCCCTTCCCTTCCCTTCCCTTCCCTTCCCTTCCCTTCCCTTCCCTTCCCTTCCCTTCCCTTCCCTTCCCTTCCCTTCCCTTCCCTTCCCTTCCCTTCCCTTCCCTTCCCTTCCCTTCCCTTCCCTTCCCTTCCCTTCCCTTCCCTTCCCTTCCCTTCCCTTCCCTTCCCTTCCCTTCCCTTCCCTTCCCTTCCCTTCCCTTCCCTTCCCTTCCCTTCCCTTCCCTTCCCTTCCCTTCCCTTCCCTTCCCTTCCNCCCGTCCCTGTTTTTCACTGCAGACCTGTGATGCTGGTAATCCCTAGAGTCTGTTCCCTACCAGTTCCTACTCTGATTAGCTGAGACAGGAGATGCTGGGCCCATCAGATGAACAAACACTTCCTGCCAGTTCTGCTGCCTGCCATGAACTCGTTGTTTCCCCTTGTGTGGAACATTCTTCCTGAAAGATTTGATGCAGTTTATCCCCGTGTAGTTTTGTGGCAAAGTGTCACATGTTTCTATATGCTAAACATTTGCCAGATGAGAGGAAGAGTTTTTAAATGTGATGCAGGAGTCAAACATCTCTGAAGTTTGGGAGGCAGCAATGCTCTGTCTGCCCCCAACCTCTGGCTGGCAGTGTCTTGTTACAGTACGAGCAGGCTTCTAAGTATAGCCATGGCTAATTGCTTCCTGGATTTTCAAAAAATCTTTAACATTGGGAAATTCACTCATGTTGCTTTACAGCTCTGTCCAGCTGGCAGTACCTTCACTTGAACCGCAACGACAGCAGGTAATTGTAACAGAACAGTCCCTGTCAAAACAAGGAAGATCTACTATGCCACTGGATAATGAAACGGAACAACTCATGCAAGCAATAAAGAAAAAGCACTGCCAGAAAGATGGAAAGTCATATTCAGGCCTTTAAAGACTATAAAAACAGTACAGTAAAAGAGTGAGCTGTTGAGTGTATCACAGGAGAACTGCTCACAAGCAGCATCTGTAGACTTGCTTTGCTTCGGGAATTCTCGCTCAGCAACTGTGGTGATCACTCCCAGCACCATTAGCACTTCCTTTATCGCATCCCTTGGTGGAAACTCCCCTATTCCAGTACACTGGCAGTTTCTGAGACCAGCCCACGCCAAACAATTTAGAAAATGGTGTAGAAAACAAAAATGAAATAAATTTTGTGTAGTCTTCCTAAATCCTCAGAGTTGAAAGGGAGTTTTGCTGTTTGCCTTGCATTAGTGTTTTTCAATGCTTTGTGATCTGTCTCTTTTACTCTATTCCTTCAAGTTATACAAACTTCTACCCTTTTTTGGAATTATTTTATTTTGCTACGCCTAGCAATGTGAACTCTATCAGTAACTATGCCTCGTGTGCAAGTCTGAATACGTTTGTTTTCTGTTTTACTGACACTGTCCTAGTGCTGGCTTATGTGAAAAAGTAATTAAGGAACATCCATCTACCTGCTGTACATGAATCGTTATTTTATGTACAATGCTATTATACTTTTTCATAGTAACTGAAGTCAGTGCTCTTGCAGCACTGTGCTGCAAGGATGCTCGAGCCAGTTTCAAATTAACTCTCACAGCTGCTGCTGCAGCTCAGTGGCATCAGCGCTGAGCACGGCTGGGGCTGCTGAGCCCACCTGATCACAGAGCCAGACCTGCACTGCTGCTCTTCCAGGAGCAATTCCAGCTCCCTCAGCCATGGACTGCAGTGGGGCTATGCCTTGACCTTTCCAGTGTTTCCCCCTGCACTGGGTTTGTCACCTAATTCAGTGACAAATTCACCTAATTCGTTTATTTGTCACCTCATTCGGTGCTCGTTTATTAGCAGCTGCCTTTCTTTCTGGGAGCATGTTTGCCATATGTTTATGCACACTTCTTTTTTCAAAGAACATGCAAAGACTAAGTTCTTGGGTGTTCTAGAAATACTACACATAATTTATAAGGGTATGTATGCATGGGTAGGAAGGACTATCCTTTAACTTCATTACTCTCAGTATCTTTTCAAAGTGTCTTTTGAAACACTTTTTCTCAGTATCTTTTACAGTGTGTTTTTTTCCAAAGGACCTTCCAGTGGCAGTATCCTTAGGATCAGAGCAGGAGCAGATGACTGTGGCATTGTGAGAGGGAAGAGGTGAAGGCTGCCCAGTTCCTTGCCCTCTGAGCTGTCTTGGCCCTGCTCCCCCTGGAGTTTCTATTTTTATTTCTGCTCCTGGGACTGAGAAGAAAAACCAAGGGTTGTGTGTCTTTTTTTGCAGTTGCACAATAACCCTTCCAGTAAGGTCCTCTTGTGGACTGGATTTTTATCTAAGATTTAGTGTCAGAGGCATTATATATTATATTATTTGCTATGTAATGACAGTAATTTTTACTATTAATTGCTTTTTCAACTTCATAGGATTCAGGACTCAGAGACTACCAAAAGAAACAAAAAAAGGCAAAAACCTCCTTATTTTTCTGAGGGCAACAATCTAACTTTTATTTAAAAGTGCATGAGATATATATATATATATATATGTATTCTCCTGTGTTCAGCTCAGGCAGCCTACATTTATTACTCAGACAGTGTCACCATTAAAATCTTTACAATTTTGCCTGTGAGAGAACATAAGATTACCATACTATTCCTTAGGTGTTTTCTTTCCTTAACTGAGGGAATGCTTTCCTTCTATTAATTACCTGGAAAAGCATTTATATAGACTTTAAATGTTGACAACGGTAATGTTTACAATGTCTGCCTATGATTGATTAATTGCACTTTGGCAATGTGTATAGAATGGATACAAGCTATGGTCAATAATATTTCACTCTTTGAGGCACATATCACAAAAATAATTGCTTTCTGTATTTGGGTATTGGTCTAATGAAGTGAACAATTTCAAAGCATAGGCCAAGGTCAAACAAAGCACCTTCAGCTGTGTCTGGGAGACACCATTGGAGAAAATAATTTATATTGCTTCATTCTCCTTGGATGAGAGAGGACATGGAGCCTGTCTGTCTGTCTGTCCCTTGCTCTCTTCATTCCACAGCCCTGCTCCCTTTCTCCACACTGTTGTTGCTCCTCCCCTGCTGACCTGTGTTATGTGGCTCTGTTGGGTGCAGTAAGAAGGATGATATTTGCATTATGTAGATATGTATGAATTATAAACTGGACGAAGGGTATTTTATCTGCCATCACTCGGAAGTTTTAGTTCTGCTCCTGGTAGCTGTTTTCGGATGACACAAGAATATGGTTTAAAGGCATAATTTTTCTTCTTCTTTCTCTAGCACTGCACGTAATTCAATAAAGCTAAGAGTTTGTTTTATTTAGTGTCAAAAAGCGCTTTATTTTAAAATGAATCTAACTTAGACTTTGAGGAGTCTCCAATGGCAACTCCCTGGAGCGGAAGCACATTTTGGAAAATGTTTGCAGAGTGTTGGGCTGGTAGCTGTGTGCTCTCAGCACTCAGAGATTAAATGCCTACATGGCCTTTTGGTTGCTGTAGCATTATTGATGTGGAATGTGGTGCAAAAGCCTGTCAAAAATGTGCAGTGCAAAGGTTGCTAGAAAAACACTGCTTTTCTTCTTGTGCAGCTTGTGTGTTTGCTTAGAGGTGCTTTTGCAAGTATCTTTTAATGAGAAGAAAACAACAATTAGGTGAACCAGTCATCTGTCAGGCTGGCAGTATGGACAGTCAAAAATTAATATAATTTAGATACAGTCTATAAATGCCTGGCAACAGTGAGTTTAGATTGACAGCGTGCATTAATTTGCCTGCAGTCTTTTCTGTGCAAGTGCCTTCTACATCCTATCTGAGACTGACACCGTGTAACCTTTCTCCTGGTTGCAACAGTCAATAGCCTCCCGTTAAAATCAAGAATTCTTAAAAAAAAAAGAAAAAAAAAGCAGAAAAGAAAGCTTTGGAGTGCATAGGAGTTTCTACCTGTCAAAATGACTTCATGCAAAGCAGTCCATAGGCAGCAAAAAAATGTCACAAATCAGTCCCATCGTCCTCCCCGTTGAAGCAGCTGGCTCATCACTGAGCTGTGGAACGGGGGAAGCAAGAGGGGACAGCCACTGTGAGCAGGCTGCAGCAGCACTGCCAGGTGCTGCTTTGTTCTGCTTGCCTGCTTCGTGCACCTCAGGTGAAGAACCCAAGTTTAGGCCCTTGCTGGGTCTGCAGCCTGGTATGACTTTCTCAGGAGTGCAAAGTGTTGGGCACCGTGAGTGCTCTCCCTTCAAGACGCAAGTCACAAGCCATGAAGTGTTTTCCCTACCTTCCACAAAGCACCAGGAGCTGACATTCTGGAATGAGTCTACCTTCAAGAATGCACTTTTCCAGTCGAACTGCTAAATGAATATGCTCTGGCTGATGCACCCTCTAGGTTCACATGCAAAACACAAGTGATTATTTCAGACAGGGGAAGGGAAAAAAAAAAAGGAGAAAAAGGAGAAAATTTAATCTAAAAGTTAAAAAGAAAGCTTGCAGATACATGGAACTAAATATATGTCAGGGAACTTCAGACTGGACATTAGGAGAGAGCGGCTGGTCTCAGGAACAGGCTCCCCAGGGAAACAATGGCACCAAGCCTGCCAGAGTATCAGAGTACAAGGTGAATCTGAAAGACATTCTTAGTCATATGGTTTAGTTCTAGGCAGGTCTGAAAGGAGCAGGGAGAATGGCTTGGTGATTCTTATGGGTCCCTTCTGACTTGAGATGTTCTGTGATTGTATGAAATGGTGAGCTCTAGTACAGAGTCAGTGATCCAACACAATCCAGTCCATTTTCTGAACACAGGTCCTCTGTGGTTTCACCCATATTTGTGAGATATGGATTAATATATTGACAGAGGTGAGGACAAGTCACACTCTTATTCTCCTGCATGTGTTAATATTTATATTGTCATCCATTTCTACTGTACTCTTTCCAGTGCTGGAATAGCCACTTAAGCCCTGTGCCATTTATTTTGTTCTGTAGTTATTGTTTATAAAAGTGCCAGTACCTTCTCATGAACTTGCAAACACATTGTTTGCCTTTCTAGAGAAATAAAACCTTTATAGGAATATTTACAGGGACCAAAGGTGCTGTGAATATCAAAGAAAATTCCGGATTTTCAATCCAGACTTAAACTTGGAAGTACACTTTGGCATTGTTCACCCAAGTCAAGCTAGTATTTTTACTAGAATATCTTTGCTAAAGATATGAAAAAGATACATTTGTGAATCACTGGATTGCTCGGCAAGATATGAAGGTGAAAGGAAATAAAGTAGTGTTTGATGGAGGGAAATTAAAAAAACCTCAAACAATAGAATTGTCTCAGTTGTAGCTTCTACTCCTGTCACAAACAACACCGGACTGACATGGCCGGCTGCTGTTTTAAAAACGGCAGAGGGAAAAACTGTTTTCAGTTCTACCAACAACCCCAGTCAGCCCGGGCTTGTCTGGACCAAGTCACAGGAGAGAAATGCCCTTTCATTTCAATGGTTTCCAAAGTACTGAGAACCTCTGAGCAGTTAACAGAGACTGTACAGGGGAACTACCTGGTGGATGGTACATTCTATTCAGTGCTTTCTAAAACGAAATCTGAAAGGCTTTTTTGCTCTGAATTGCTGTGATACTTTGCAAGTTGTCCCCATTAGTCACTTGGTGTCAAGAGAAGCCCACTGCTGACAGCCACTCCCAGGAAGCTGACCAGATGGTACAAACAAGAAATTTTGCCGTCTTACATTTTGAAGACAAAAAAGGGAGGCTTGGGAGCTGTGTGTTCGGTGAGATGTGAAAACACAAGTTTGCTGAAGCCAGAAGTTGTGTCAGCAATGAAGTTAATTCATTTAATATGAAGTGGTCTGTTTTCTCAATTTCTGTGTCTGCTGTGATTTGTCATTATACCCAATGAAGATGCTTGGTTGCGCTTTCTGCTCCTCTGTCTGTCTTCTGCTCCACTGCTGTCAAAGACCATTTCCAGAGACAAGAAGAGGGGGTTTTCAGCAGGCTAATATGAGGGAGGTGTTGGCTTGAACTCGTGTTTCACTGGACAGTGTCAAGAAGTACTTGGGTGCTGAGTAAGACTGAGGTGTCCCAGGAGTGGGATTTGGATCTTATTAATACCAGAGAAACTGGATGCTGAGCACCCCAGAACCAGGTGATATTTTCTCCTGTCTATAAGCAGGACATGCCTTGAAGACAAGGAAACTGAAGGACTCTCTCCACATGCTTGTAAAGCAAAATCATAGCTTGATCAGTTGCATTACATACCAAGTTTATAAGGCACTTTGGGAATTTACTATAAGGTAAAAGGAAGTGAGAATTACTATACGGTAAAAGGAAGTGAGAATTACAAGATAAAAAATAAAATTATCAGGATTTTTACACACTCAGCAGTAAGAAATGCTTTCCTGGATAGTGCAGTTAAGCAATTAACAACCCTCCCAAACTCTGTTATAAAGTGTATGTGCATTTTGGAATTTGAAGCGGGGCTTGTTGCAGCAGAAGACATTTAGCTCAGAATTGGCAGTACTAACAATTAGAACCTTAAAATACTGTCGGTTCCTGCTGACAGAAAGCAGACACTGATCCCCTGTGCTGTGGGTGTAAGGGATTTGTTACCTGGTAGCTCCATCTCCCTTTCTCTAATGTGGGCACTGCTCTTGCTCTGACTCAGATAAGGACATCATGGCATTCACCTTTCTCACACTGAAAGTAAATCATTTTAGTGCTCCGATGTAAGTTTTAACTCTGTTCCAGAAATAATAGTCATTATTGCACACAGTTTGCCTTGCAACAGCCCACAGAGACCTTTGCCCTGGCTGGTCACAGCTTTGTGCACTGCGTACCCAGTGACCAACAGCTCCTGCTTGAGAAGGGAACCAGCCGGGAGGAAGGAAACCTGGAGAACTGTGTCACTGTGTCCTTGTGTCACTGGCCAGCCATGCTGGAGGTCCACGCTTAATTTTCTGAAGCTCTGGCTGGTGTGTTACTGTCACAGTCTTTTGGATTGGAAAAATACCCTCCTTTCCCTCCTCCCACTGAGGTTCTGCATCTGACTTCTGTTGGATTTTTGTGTTTCTTGTCACAGAATGGCCATTGCCTCATGTTGCAAATTCCTTTTGCATCATCTAATTCATGCCATTTTGCAACACATTCCCTGATCTTTCTTGTGGTTATTCCTTCATCCTTGCTCCTGAAGTGCAAGACTTGCAGGGGCCGCACCACATGTGGCCTCCCAGGGGCAGTGAACATTGTTCCAGACTCTTGCTGAGGTTTTGATACCTTTCCTTAAAGACTTATTTCAAACCCTACTTCGACTTTGAAAATGCTTTTGAGTCGCGCGAATTATTGAATAAAATTTTAAATAAGGAAAACCTGATTAAGTTCTATAAATATTAATCTCAGAGTGTAATTGCTTTACTACTGTATTATATTGCAATAAGCTTGCTGGTGTTGCAGCATTTTAAATAAGCGTTATATGATTTAGCTTGTTCTTATGCTCTTCATGGCAACAATCATCAGTCTGAAACAAGATTGCAATTTGCTGATTAGAGTAGTATCACCTCATCAAGTGATAGCGAGGAGTTCTTTTTTTTTATACACTTTTTAAATTATTTTTTTAAAATTTACTCTTACTAAATATTTCGTTTTTGAACATCTTATGCCTTTTCTACTCTTGCTGTTTCATTGACATTAATAAAATGTAAATGTTCCTAATCCCATTCACCTGGAAGGTATCACATATCCAAGGCACAGCATAAAAGTTTGGTTTGGAAGTGGTAGATCTAGGAAACTACCTAGGGTGGCAGCAGACCCTCAGGAGGTGATCTCATTACAAGTTTGGATCTGGTAATGTTTCATATTTGTTTTAGTGACCGTTTATGGGACTAGTGGGGAGACTTTGGAAAGGGGAGCTGAGAGAAGTGGATTATATTTAGAACTATTTCTGCATCAGAATTGTCTGGAAGAGCATATTGCAACTTGTATTTGGTAAAAATACCATGGTATCATTCAATTGACAGAGGGCATTGGGCTCCTCTCTTCATTCATGGAGGAGGAGCTGTCTGTGAGATGTGAAGAGAAGGACAACTGAATGTAACGAGTAAGGCCACAGCAGTTTTTCCTGGACCAAAACAATTGATTTCAAGCTGATATTTGCTTCCTTCAGTCCAAATGGAGCAGTGGTGGAATCCATGCTCAAGAGATCATGGATTCATAATCCCCATCACATCTCATTCAGTTTAACATCTCATTAGTTGCAGTCGAATATTTTTATCTCTCATGCCTGTGCTCTTAATGATCTATTCTTCACACACAGTGAGAAATGAACCTACAATACAATGAAAGTGAGTTTTTACTTTCAAGTAGGCACACTTATAAACATTCATGCACCATTCTTTGCCCTGTGGCCCATGCCGTTTTTCAGTCTCCACAGCCAAGTCCTTCTTGAAAGTTGAAAACAGATTATTTGGAAAAGATAAGTAGAACTGGCCCTGTGGAAGTGACTCAGAATGCATTGACTTCTGGTGTAGTGAAATACCTGAGGCTTTTAATCTGACTTCTTGGTGCTGCTTCTCTTATTTTTCCTTTCCCATTTCTCTTCATATTTGCCATGCTATAAATGTCTTTTTTTATCATCAAATTGAAATTGCTCTCAGTACTGTGGAGCACCTCCCTCATACACTGTCATGTAGCTTTTACACATCTTTAACAAGTGATGACTGCATGTCCACTTCCATGTGGACAACCTCACTGGAGGAACTTACCTTCAAGGTGCAGTTTGACTCAAATGTGAGGGCAAGTACAATCTAAACCAGTGGCAGGTAAATACCACAAAGTCATGTGCATTAGACTAAAAGTTGTTACCACAGTGGCCACTTTTCACATTTCTTAGTTTCACATTTCTTGGGATGAAGTGTCTTTACAGGCCTTTGCAGAACAAACACCTGGCCTTGCTTAGCCCGGAGCCTTGTTGATGAGAGTGGCTCGGTATGTGGCCCACACTGATGCAGAGGGGTCAGCACAGACATTTGTGCAAAGAATCACAGAACCAGGGAATCATTAAGGTTGGAAAAAACCTCTGAGGCCATCAAGTCCAACCACTAACCTGTCAGGTTCACCACTAAATTGTCTCCAAACACCCCACCTATGTGTCTTTTTGAACACTTCCAGGGACTGATTCCACCACTTCCCTGGGCAGCCTGAGCAGTGCTTGATCACCCTTTCAGTGAAGAAATTTTTCCCAATATTCAATCTTAACCTGGCAAAACTTGAGACCATTTCCTCTCCTCCTGTTGCTAGTTACCTGGGAGAAGAGTCCAACCCCCACCTGGTTACACTCTCCTGTCAGGATGTTGTGGAGAGCAATAAGGTCACCCCTGAGCCTCCTTTTCTCCAGGCTAAACACCCCCAGCTCCCTCAGCTGCTCCTCATAAGNTTTTCTCCAGGCTAAACACCCCCAGCTCCCTCAGCTGCTCCTCATAAGATCTGTGCTCCAGACCCTTCCCCAGCTCCCTTGTCCTTCTCTGGGCTCGCTGCAGCCCCTCAATGTCCTTCCTGAACTGGGGCCCAGAACTGGACACAGGATTTGAGGTGTGGCCTCACCAGTGCCCAGTACAGAGGGACAGTCACTGCCCTGGTCCTGCTGGCCACACTACTACTGATACAAACATAATAACCAATGTATTTACTTTCCTTAATTAAGGGCTTGCTAATATCCCTGTACAAAAATACCTTATTTTTTTCTTATGGACTAGCTTCAATATACCCTTACGAATCTTGAAAGAACTAGATTCTGATTCGGGATATAATCTGCATTGCAAACATGGGTGTGAATGGAGAGCAGAACAGCAATCCACAGCCTAATTGTAAATTAACAGGATGTAGTGGTCTGGCTGTAGCAGTGCCAAACCCAGTGTAATTGTCTCCGATGATACTTGCCTTTTAATTTTAATGGACAGTGTTTAATCAGGCAAATTATTTTCACTGTGGAAACATTAAAGAAAGAGAACTGAAAGCACCATAGCTGTTAGTTTCCACTGGCTTTCCAGCACATTGCTGCTAGAACTAGGTGACTGTAGCTCTGCGGTGGTGATGCCTTGTAGAGGCTGACCTGGAACAGAGGCTGGACAGAGTGAAAGGCTAAAGGGCAGGGATTTATTGAAAGGCCTTCCCAGGGCACACCTTGGGCAGAGCAGGAGTCTCACAGAGACTGCACCCAGGAGGGACACAGCCACACGTTTTTGGGACGGATACAAGTTTTGTCCGTTTGCATATCAGAGGTTAATAGTCCAATTACAGCTTCAGGCAGTGCAGTCCCATTCTCCCAGTTTGCTCCCCCCCAACTCACTTTTGTTTCCATTTCTCAGAGCCTGAAACAGTGAGGTGTCCTTGATTCTCAGGCCTAGAGCGGAATTGTTGTGTCTGACCAAAATGGGAAAAGCAGTAGCTAACACTCTATATGGAGCTCAGGGTTACACACTAAAGAATTGCAGGATTACAAACATATGAAAATATAAAAGCTAAAATCCTAAGGCATCAGTGGCAATCTGAAAGTGACACAAGATGACCAATTGCTTCATTAGGGTCAGTTATGCTTTAAAAAAAATCTTTATAGTCATTGCAACAAGTGGGTGCAACTGTGGTATCACACGTTTCTATAACAAAACATGGAGTAAACGAACGTGTTTGAAAGCAGTTCTTTTGGTCTTTTGCTAAGGTATATCCAATTGCCAACTAGTGGATGAATATCCATTTTCTCTTAAGAGCGGGTTGTAATTTTCTCTTGGAGTGAAAGATTTTCCCAAATTCAAGCACGTTTCCTTCCCGCAGTTAAAAGCTGACTGAACAGAACTGTATTTTTCAACTCATAAATCCTCTAAAAAGGAAATCTCATTAGTGTAATGAATACATTGAATGGTTGTTTGTTATAGACAATTAACCTCCATTAATTGGAGTGGCGTGCTCACAGAAGAGAGATTGTTTATTTGACAGAATGATTTTATTTTGCGGGGAGAAGAAGACATTTCAGATAACCTGCCAAAATAACTTCATCTCTGGCTGATGGCGCCAAGTTACTGAGGGCAGTGCAAATGAAAGCTGTCTGCAGAGCTGACACTGCATGACCACATACTGAAACAGCAGGTGAAATTCAGTGCTGATGGGGGGAAAGCAGAGCAAAAGGAGAATTTTATCCAAGTACATGCACATCCACAGGGTCTGACCTAACTGTTCCTGCTTGGGAAGAGTCCTGTTTGCCCACTGGGGAGGTATTTTGGAAGGTTTGGGATATTAACGTGTAGGAAAGGGGGAAGCAGGGTGTTACAGTTCCACTGAGGGGAGTGCCAGCGAGATGTCTAATCTTACCACCCACTTATGTCCTTGGGAAAAAAGTGTTACTGCTCTGTCTCCCTCTCTTTAATTTAGTGGCCTTTAGGGAGAATTGCTCAGCCACAGAAAGATGAGCTTTAGAGTCTGGAGCCCTGATACCACAACCTTTCCTGCTTTTGCAAGCAGCAGAGTAGGACACATATGCAGCAGAATGGAAAAGGCACTAATTAGTATATTTTATATTGATCTTGCATTTTCTTCTGCTGCTGGATCATTTTACTTTCAGCTTTATGATTTTATTAGTAAGTCTATATAGTTTCTTTTTCTGCTGTTAGTTTTTCCTTGTTTGTGAGACAGAATTGATGCCGCTATTAAGTATCTCTGTTGTTTGTTACCATCACAAATGTAAGGGAGGCATTATTATCCTTATAAAACTTGCATTAGCATTTACTGTTGTGGTTAATTCTTAGGCATTCTGTACCACTGTTGCTGCCTATTGTGAAGCTGAGAAAATGTTAATGGAAAATGGTCCAACTCTAAAGTGCTGCAATCAATATGCAATCCTTCTTACATGTTAACCTTTACCATATGGATTTAATATCACATCTGATTTACACCTAATAAAACAAGAGCCTGCCTCTAGAGTTATTCTCTCTCTCTCTTTTTTTTTTTTAGGATGGAGCATTTTCTTCTTCAGATATTACTGTGTGCTACACTTTGCTTGAGGAGCAATCCTATGGCCTTACCCATCTCCCCTTACCCAAATTCAGCAAAAAACTTCCTCACCTCATTTATCTGACAGCCTTGGCTGAAGCTGGATCTCTTCTTCCAACTCTGTTTGCAGTCCTGATTCCTTAAACCTGGCAAAGAACAGACCATGTAAGGAGCATATCCCATGGCAGCTTCTTTGGTGCAGCTAAATAATGGAATATGTTTGCAACCAGCACATCCTATTTCAGACCCTGGGTCTTTTTTAGCAGATGTTTTGTGGGTTTTCTCTTCAGTGCTTTAATTTGTCTCTTTAGGTTAGGATACTTCAAATCTTGACTGCATTAAAAAAATATGTATTGACTTTCTTCTGTTTTATTAATAAACATTTAACCCCAAGTCATTCATTCACCTTCTTCACTTGCTTTCAGAATGGAACTTATTTATGGTTTTCTCCTCAGCAGGCCTTACACTCTCTACAGAGGCAAGCAACAAGAACTAGCTTAATTCCTCACATACTCATCTATTCTCTTTTCTTCCAGCTTCCTCTGAGCTCAGTATCACACCTGACCACTCACACTGGTAGGAGTCAAAAAACACAGAGAAGGCTTGGAAAGCACCAATTATTTTAGCTGTGCTACTGAATAATAGACTGGAGAGCAAGATGTCTGGAGTGCATCAAAGGCCCAGTGAAGGTCTGCAGAGACGCCTGTGTTATTTTAGGGATAAATATGTGCAGCCTAAGTAATGTATAACTACTGCATTTAAAGATCTGTGGCATGAAGAGAACACATGGTGCTTCCAGTGACAAGAGCTTGAGAGCACCCTTGGCAGAGGAATAAAGTAACTAACTACAAAGCACATGGATATTTTCATGATGGGAGTTGATAATCAGTCGGAGAAGCACTAAAAAATGGGTAAGAGACAGGATAAATGCAGATGGAGATGATGCCTTAGGATTTTAGCTTTTATATTTTCATGTATTTGTACTTCTGCAATTCTTTAGTGTATAACTCTGAGCTCCATGTAGAGTGTTAGCTACTGCTTTTCCCATTTTGGTCAGACACAACAATTCCTCTCTAGGTCTGAGAATCAAGGACGCCTCACTGGCTCAGTCTCTGAGAAATGGAAACAAAAGTGAGCTGGGGGGGCGCAAACTGAGAGAATGGGACTGCACTGCCTGTAGCTGTAATTGGACAATTAACCTCTGATATGCAAATGGACAAAACTTGTATCTGTCCCAAAAACTTGTGGCTGTGTCCATCCTGGGTGCAGTCTCTGTGAGACTCCTGCACTGCCCAAGGTGCGCCCGGTGAAGGCCTTTCAATAAATCCCTGTCCTTTATCCTTCCACTCTGTCCAGCCTCTGTTCCAGGTCGGCCTCTACAAGGCATCAGAGAGAAGCTGCAGGATTGGGATGCTGGACAGAGAGGTACCTTCACTGTACAGTGCAGGATCCCACGTTCCATGGACTCTGCCCTCGGCAGGGAAACCTGGGGGAAGGTCTTGTGCTGAGCTGGGCAGCAGGACAAAGAGAAGGGTGCATTGTCCCTCCATGACAGGAGTTAGAAACAGGCTTGGGGCTTCCCACCGTGCTGAGCTGCTGCCCCACGGGTGCCAGAAATCCCAGCGGTGCCCTGGGGAGAGGGGGCTGTGGGGCAGGAAACACTGGGAATGGATGTGGCTCTGCTGGACACTCCAGGATGCACAGCAGCAGCACCTGCTGAGCCTCCAGCTGCCTGCTGGTGGTATCTTTAAGGAGTGTTTAATTCCTCCCTGAAAAGGCAGTACCTGGAGGGGCTGCAGGTTTAGATCAGTCCCTACTTGACAACCAGGAGTGGCTCATCCAAGACCAGTGGTTCTTCCAAGACAAGTGGTTCTCCAAGAGCAATAAATCCTCTTACGGGCTTGTCTCAAGTGTGTGTAATATTGCTATGACCTTAAGGTGTCTGATGACAAGGGTGGGCTCAGTGTGAGAGGAAAAATAGGTTTGAGGTGGTCCCTTGTGTCTCTTGTTCCCCCAAAACTTCTCAGACAGGCAGTGAGAATCAAGCTGCACTCTGAGACCAAAGGGGTTGGTGTTACATGAGGCATAGTCATATTATTAAAAGCATAGTCATATTATTTAAGCAGGTGTTAGTGGTGCCAGATCCTGATTAAACCATTTCAGTGATGAATTAATTCTTTATGGCCAGAGGTGAACGTGAAAAGAGCCTACAGGAGGCCAGACAAGCCCCGTGCAGCCTTTGTGGAGAGGCAGGAGCTGTTTCAGAGCGATAAACAGCTGCACGCTGTGCTGGTGTTAATGCAGCTGCTGAGAGAGCCTCTCCTAGGTTAATCTATGGATTTCATAGCCCAACACTCCATTACTTATTTATAGATTTATAGCTCTCCCCCCTCCCTCCCCCACAAGCATCTGGCTGCTGTATATGAAATTCCCGGTGGCAATTACAAAATGTCTTCTGAGAAACCATCCCCACCCCTGTGGCACTCCTGGGGGAGCAGCAGCCAGGACCTGGCATGGTGTGTGTTGGATGGGCACCTGCTGGCTCAGGAGCACCTGCTGAACACCCAGTGCCACCCAGGGCTCACCCCACACTCTGGTTCAGCTTGTACCAGAGCTGGGACCAGCTTCTGTGCCAGGGTGCACGATGAGACCCATGGGCAGGGACCATTTACCCTGGCAGCAGTAACAGAGGTCTCTGTTACACCACATAGGTGGCTTTGGTCCTCCTTAGTGCTCTGGCCAGAAATAAAAATAGATCAATTAATATGTTTTGTGTCTGCTGCCTCATTTTCTCCCGTGTGCAGTTTTTTTGTTCCTCATTGGAGCAATGATCTCACACGTGGTGATTTGCTCCTCTCAGGAACTGTGCTCAGGGCTGCCCCTGGGCTGGGGTGGAATCGCAGCGTGTGCTGTGCAGGGGTGTCTCTGAAGTGATTTTGTCCGTGTATTCCAAGTTTTTAATTCTTGCTGTGAGCTACATACGAGCTGGATGTTTCACTGACTGCAGGAGCTGGGATCCTCTTTGGAGCCCTGCGAGAGGAAAGGCAGCTCCTGGACCACGGCCCGTGCTGGAGTCTCTCTGGCTACTGGCATTTCCAGATGTGTTGTAGGACTCCAAAGGAACAGGGAGCCAAAGCACTGCTGCTGCTGTGAGAGGTTCAGTGAGGGAAGTGATCTTTTGAAGATAAATGTGTTCCATATGCAGTAGGGGGTTTGGAGGGTAACTGGCACCTCCAATAACAGCCAGAAGCAAGTAGAGAGCGAGGAGAGAGCCCAGCCATGCTTGTGTGCCTCACAGGAGGTCACGCACATTATGCTTTCTGCCAGGCGAGATTCCTCTGTACTTTTCAAAGGTAGCCTCAAGTAAACGTGTTTTTCAGCAGGCAAGACGTGAAGCTAAAAATGCAAAGAATAAAAACTGCACAGTCACTGGCAGAGGTCAGCATTCACTACCTGTTATCACGTTGTGCTTTCTAATGTATCTCTGGTATTTCTGCAGCGTGTGCCGTGCTGGAGTGCAGAGATCTTGGTTGTGGCAGCTCCTTTCCTTGCAGTGTTGATGGAAGGTTCAAGGGCCTGACATCCAGCTGATACCTGGGCCCTCAGCGTGAGTGCAGAGGCTTTAAGAGCAGCTGCCTCACAGTATTTTATTTTACCTTGCAAGTGCTTCAGCTGGGACGTGTTATCCTGCAAAGCTCTCTGTCGTTTTAGCACTTCTGCTTTATCTGCACTTGTGTTCTCATTGAATATATTTGTGGTGTCTAGGTGTTACCGCTGGCACCTTTGTGTTTTTCTGAAGCTGAAGGATACCACTTGGATCTGTAGATACATCCCTGTTTCTCCAATATATTTTTAATGATTCATTTTAAAAGATCTCACACTTGTCTTAAAGATTATTGCAGAACTGTTCTGATGCTGTGTACAAAATTGGTGTAGAATATTCTTCTATGGCTTTGTGAGCACTTCATATTACTTGAAAAAGATTGTGTTCTGTTTAAGTGAATTTGATTTTTTGTTGCCCATTAACTTTACAAGTATTTTTATATAATTGTATTACTTACAGAACAATTAAAAGAATATTAAAAAAAATTTCTTTTTTCTAGTCCAAGCACGTTTGCAAGTCTTAGTAGGAAGTTCAATGGCAAGAGCTGAGAAAAACCTAAAACCCTTGTTTAGCAGCTTTAATGCTACTCTGAAAAGAACTACACAGATAAAGAGCTCTCTGCACCTGTCAAAATCTCTGTCGTAGTCATCATTTTATTTATTTTACCGCATTATTCATGTCCTTTGAATTCAAGTCTTCTGCACAGGAGAGCTGTATCTCATCATGCCATGAGCTGAGTGGGTGAGATACACTCACTTTCCTCTAAGGATGTGTTTCAGAAGGAGAAATAATCAGTGGAGGAAGAGAATAATTTCCTAAGTTTTGATGCTTTTGTTACATGTCTGTCATCTCTCAAATTCAAGGGTTCCATCTAGAGGAATCCTATTTCATGAGCTTGGTTTTGCTGGCCTCTTAAAGTGTGTCATGTTCTGTGCTGAAAATGGATTAATTTAGTCTCCTTTCTCAGTCTTCTGTGTTGAGTACCTGTGAATTTCATTGTTTCTTCCTGGCAGTTTTTGAAACAACACTTTAACATCAGTATCATCTGCTTACGTTTAAAATATAATTTCCATATTTCTCTTTATTAAGGTGCTGAAGAGAAAGAGAAATTTTCTTCATGTCTGACTGTCACTTGTGAATTTGTAGCCCAGGAAGTTACAAGCCTCAGATTTTCCCATCAACAGATATAAAAGATGTACTTGAGCAAAAGAAATTTAAAGTAACCGAGCAGACTCTGGCAACACTGAAACTATGTAATAATACAGAAACTGCTGAATGCAGACAGACCCACTGAGAACTAATATTTCTGCAAATAGATGTAAATCTTTGTTCAGTTTGTTTAAGGAGTCACTCTTTCCAAGCCTTTTTTTCTTAACCTGTAGAGAAATCTGGAAAAAAATCTGGCTCAAATGCCAACAGAAGCAATTTGCTATTATCCTTCAGGGTTAAGAGTTAAATTCCTGTTGTTTTTTTATCTAATGAGCCTTTTGAGACCCTCCTGGGCTCAGATCCTCCAGTTTATCTTTTTTAATATTCTTTCTTTGTCAAACAGAGATTAAATACCTCGGTAATGTTTAATAATGAAGTCTCATATCTAAAACTCTACTGGAAAGATCTTTGTATTCAGATGTGTGGAATTTGTCTGAGACAGAAGCCAGTCAGAAAGAAAAGTTTTGGCTTTTAAAATCATGCTAGCAGAAGTGTGGCATGGTGCAATGGATGGGAACGAGCTGCAGAAATCCCACTGTTTATGCTGTGAAACTTGAACTTCGCTGCTGTAGCTTAACTTGATTAAAACAAGGCAAAATAAATCAAAACAAAAACACCAGGAACTTCCCCGTGGCTCTACTTTCCTGAGCAAAATGAACCATACCCTCCAGATCCACGGGCGTGCTGAGGATGTAGCAGCATCCCTGTGCTGTAGGATCTCTGCTGGTGCGGCTGTCGCGGCGAAGCCCCGCTCTGATCGCTCTTTGAAGAAAAGCCTTTGAAGAAAAGCCCTTGAAAAGCAGCTGTACAGAGGTGCGGTGCATGAGGGACTGTGCCGGTTTGGACACAAATCCAGGAGGCAACAACCTGAGAGTGCCATGTCTCTCTCTCTCTCCTGCCTGCCAGGCAAGCAGGCCCCGGCAGCACCTCCCCCACGGGTTCGGGAAAATAATTTCTCGAGTGAAAGTGAAAAAACCCTATTTACTTAATGTGAGAAATAACAGCCTCACGCTGCTAAAATTTAACAAATTCATTAAAAACCACAACTGGGAACAAAGGAGCCAGGGATAAGCCCAAGGCTCCGGGTGGCAAGGCAGACAAAAGCAGCGCGCACGACGCTGGGTGCTCCCCTCACGGCCCGGCCGTTGTCCAAAGGGCAGCTGAGCTCGTGCAAGGCCCCAGCAAAGCTCTTATAGACAGTCCCTGCTCTCTGATTGGTTGGTTTGTCCATCCGCCGCCTGATTGGTCCTTCTCGCTCGACGCTGGTTGGCTCGTTTCTAGGGCGATTCCTGACCAATCATTTCCCCAAAGTCCCCCCCGATTGGTTGAGGTCTGACCCAATCGGGGTCCCGAAAGCACCAGAACACCGTCACTTCATCCCTGGAGTTTTCTGGAACCTGGCTCAATGTCGCCATCTTGGCAGCCCCCCCCCCGCCCCCATTGATTGACATTGAACATCAA
>VWPU01010237.1:2721-14077 GCA_013398955.1 Callaeas wilsoni
GCAGGTGGGTGCTGGGCAGGGCATGGGGGTGTCCTGTCCTGGGGATCGGGGTGCCCTTGGGAAGGGGGCTGGGCAGGGAATGGGATGTCCCGTCCTTGGGATTGGGGTGCCCTTGGGAAGGGGGCTGGGCAGGGAATGGGATGTCCCGTCCTTGGGATTGGGGTGCCCTTGGGAAGGGGGCTGGGCAGGGGGGGGGGGGGGGAAGGGGGAAGGGGGAGGGGGGGGGAGGAAGGGGCAGAAGGACGGGGCACGTTTGCCGCATGCGGAGCATCCCGCGTGGATCCCCCGGGAATCGGGGTGCCCGCAGGTGGGTGCTGGGCAGGGAATGGGATGTCCCGTCCTTGGGATTGGGGTGCCCTTGGGATGGGTGGTGGGCAGGGAATGGGGTGTGCTGTCCTTGGNTGGAGGGCCGGGAAAAGCCGGCATTTGGCTGAGGCTCGCCAGGGGGGAGAGGGAATGGGGAATGGGGAATCGGGAATGGGGAATGGGGAATCGGGAATGGGGAATGGGGAGGGAGCGGGTGGGAGGAAGGGGCAGAAGGACGGGGCACGTTTGCCGCATGCGGAGCATCCCGCGTGGATCCCCCGGGAATCGGGGTGCCCGCAGGTGGGTGCTGGGCAGGGAATGGGATGTCCTGTCCTTGGGATTGGGGTGCCCTTGGGATGGGTGCTGGGCAGGGAATGGGGTGTCCTGTCCTTGGGATTGGGGTGCCCTTGGGATGCGTGCTGGGCAGGGAATGGGGGTGTCCTGACCTTGGGATTGGGGTGTCCTGCAGGGAATGGGAGTGTCCTGCTGGGAATGGGGGTGTCCTACAGGGAGTGGGGGTATCCTACAGGGAATGGAGGTATCCTGCAGAGAATGGAGGTATCCTGCAGGGAATGGGGGAATCCTGCAGGAAAGGGGGGTGACCTGCAGGGAATGGGGATCTCCTACAGGGAATGGGGGTATCCTACAGGAAATGGAGGTATCCTGCAGGGAATGGGGGAATCCTGCAGGAAAGGGGGGTGACCTGCAGGGAATGGGGATCTCCTACAGGGAATGGGGGTATCCTACAGGGAATGGAGGTATCCTGCAGAGAATGGAGGTATCCTGCAGGGAATGGGGGTGTCTCGCAGGGAATGGGGGTATCCCGCAGGGAATGGGGGGGCCGCTCCCTCGGGATGGGGGTGTCCCACAGGGGCTGGGGGTGCCCCGCCCACGGGAGGGGGGTGCCCCACAGGGAGTGGGGGTGCCCCGCAGGGAAGGGGGGTATCCCGCGGGGAATGGGGGTGTCCCGCAGGGGAGGGGGGTGTCCCACAGGGAATGGGGGTGCCCCTCCCTCGGGATGGGGGTGCTGTGCAGGGCCAGGCAGGGTCCCCGTTCCCGGGAGAATTCCCGTTGGAAATCTGCCCGGCTGTGCTCCCTGCTCCCCCCGCAGCCCCGGGCTGGATCCTCATCCCCATGGGAGGCTCCCAGAGTTGTCCTGTGTTCCCCAAATCCCTGCTTCCCACGGGATTTCGGGATCAGGAATATCCCAGTGACAGGGGGGCTGCAGAACCCCCGGCACCCCTAAATCCCGAGGGAGCTGTGCCTGAAAGAGGGAAAGAATTCCTAAAAAACTCCCAAAATCGCCCTTTAATAGCTTTTAAAGGATGGAACATAACTTATAAATATTACTTATAAATATTATTTATTTTTATAAATATATAAAAAATCGCATTACAACATAATATTATATTTTTATATAATTTCTAAATTTATCTGTATTTAATAACATTGTTGTAGTTTATATTAGATTTCTTTAAAAACATTTAATAATGAATGTGTAAATATATATTTACATACTATGGAAATATAAATATATTTAAATGATTTCTCATATTTCAAGCTATAAAAGATCAAAAATGAGTCATTTCCAGTCCAGCATTTGAAAATTGTTTGTTTTTTTTTTTTTTGGCTCTGGAAGTGCCACAGAGGGAATTTTAAAAGTTGGAGCTTCAAAGTTAGCATGGTTCCAAAAGAATTCCCTGGATTTGAAATATGGGAAAGGAACGGTTTGTGCTTGGAAGAAAAGCAGTGCCTGGCCTGGCTTCCTGGTGAAAAAAAAGGGGAAAAAGGATAATTGGAAGGAAAAAAGGGAAAAGAAGGAAAAATGGGAGAAGGACAAAATAAAAGGGGAAAAAAAGGGAAAATAAAAGGGAAAAGTAAAATGAAAAAAGGGGGTAAGGAAAATGAAAGGGAAAATAAGAGGAAAAATAAAATTAAAAAAAAGAAAATGAAAGGGAAAAAAGGAAAATGAAAGGGAAAATAAGAGGGAAAAGGAAAATAAAAGGAAAGGGAAAATGAAAGGGGGGAAAATTAAAAAAGGGTAAAAAAAGACAAAAAGGGAAAAAAAGAAAAACGGAGGAAGAAGGGAAAGGGAAAATAAAAGGGAAAAAATAAAGGAAAAGGGAACATGAAGGAAGGAAAAAAGATAAAAGCAAGGAAGGGAAAATAAAAGAGACCTGGGGGGGAATGGCTGATATTCCCAGTTTCAAAATGGGAAAAAGGGAACATAAAAGGAAGACATAAAAAGGAAAAAGGAAATAAAANCTGGGGGGGAAAATAAAAGGAAAACTAAAAGGGAAAAAGGAACATAAAAGGAAGAAATAAAAAGGAAAAAGGAAATAAAAGGAAAAAAGAGGAGAAAAGGAAAATACAAAAGAGGAGGAAGAGAAAAAAAGGACAAAGGAGAGGGGAGGAAACCAATACATGGAAAATACATGGAAAATAAAGAGGGAAAAAGAGGAAAGCAAGGACTGCAGCAGGGAGAAGGATCCCGCTGCCCAGCCTGGCCGGTATTCCCAGCTTTGGGAGCAGGAACGGGAGCTCCTGGCCGATATTCCCAGCTTTGGGAGCTCCTGGCCGATATTCCCAGCTTCGGGAGCTTGAGGAGCAGGAACGGGAGCTCCTGGCTGATATTCCCAGTTTCGGGAGCTCGAGGAGCAGGAACGGGAGCTCCTGGCTGATATTTCCAGCTTTGGGAGCACAGGGATTGGGAGCAGGAACGGGAGCTCCTGGCTGATATTCCCAGTTTCGGGAGCTCGGGGAGCAGGATCAGGAGCTCCTGGCCGATATTCCCAGTTTCGGGAGCACGGGGATGGGGAGCAGGAACGGGAGCTCCTGGCCGATATTCCCAGCTTTGGGAGCTCCTGGCCGATATTCCCAGCTTGGGGAGCTCCTGGCCGATATTCCCAGCTTTGGGAGCTCCTGGCCGATATTCCCAGTTTCGGGAGCTCGGGGAGCAGGAACAGGAGCTCCTGGCCGATATTCCCAGCTGTGGGAGCTCCTGGCCGATATTCCCAGTTTCGGGAGCTCCTCCGTGCCCGGGCTGGGTCTCACCTGCGGCAGGTGCGGAGCAGCCCCGGGGCCGGCTCTGCTCCGGGAGGGATTTTTTTTGTGGAAAAGGTTCTTTCCCTGCTGAGCTGTGCGGAGCTGGAAATCCCCATCCATGGGGGAATATTCCTATTCCTGCGCTCTTCCTGCCGAGCTCAGACCAGGAGCAAAACCAGCCCCAAAGCCTCCAAGTGGGAAATCCGTGCAGAGCCTCTTCTGCTGTGATGGGAATTTTGGGATGGATTTTTGGGATTGGGAAGAGCTTGGATGCTGCTCAGAATTCCTGAGCTTTGCCCCCTCATCGCTTGCAGCAAAGGAGTCACTCGGGGTTGATTCCTTTGCAGAATATTCCCTCTGGGAATATTCCCTGGGATCGGATTCTTCCTGCGGCTCAGGGGGAGGTGTAATTCCATCTGGTTTATCTGGATTTTAGCTCTGGAATTCCATCTGAATTCCCTGGGAGCAGCTCGGGGTGTGTGACAGCCCGGCTGGATCCGGGAACACCTGAATTCCCGCAGCTGGCACACAGCAGGGCTCTGAGGGATGTGCTGGATTCCCTGGGAATTCCACGGATCCAGGGGCAGGGAGGGCAGTGATGGTGCTGTGGGAGTTTAACCTGGAGCTGCACTGGATATCAGCAAAGGTTTTTCCATGGAAAGGGAAGGGGAGGTCAGGCAGGGCAGGGATGGAGTCACATTCCTGGAGGGATTTCGAAGCCTCGGACGTGGCACCTGGGGCAGTGGTGGCCTCGAACGGTTGGACCTGGGGGACTCCGAGGGTTTTTCCAACCCAGACTTTCTGGGATTCCGTGATTTCCTTCCCCCCAAAGCTCATCCCGTTTCCCTGGGCTTGGCCGTGTCCCCGAGCAGCGCCTCGTCCTTGGCTCCGGATTCCTCCCGGTGAAATCCCAGAGCCTTGGAGCGTTTGGGCGGGAAGGGATTTCAATCCCATCCCGTGGGCAGGGATTCCGCTGTCCCAGGCTGCTCCAAGCCTTGTCCCGGCCGGCCTTGGGCGCTTCCAGGGCTGGGGAGCTCCAACCTGTCTCTCCCTCCTTGTCCCTTGCAGTCCCGGCAGACTCCGGAGGGTGAATTCCTGCCCCTGGATCAGCTGGAGCTGGACGTGGGGTTCAGCACGGGGGCCGACCAGCTGTTCCTGGTGTCCCCCCTGACCATCTGCCACGTCATCGACTCCAAGAGCCCCTTCTACGACCTCTCCCAGCGGAGCATGCACACGGAGCAGTTCGAGATCGTCGTCATCCTCGAGGGAATCGTGGAGACCACGGGTGAGTGCCGGCGTCCCGGCGGGAATTCCGTCCCGGCGGGAATTCCGTCCTGGCGGGAATTCCATCCCGGCGGGGATCCCGTCCCGGCGGGAATTCCATCCTGGCGGGAATTCCGTCCCGGCCAGCGCCGCGCTCCGCGGGGTTTGGGTGCGTTCAGACGGGTTCTGGGGCAGCCGAAGTTTGGGTTTTCTCCGGAGGGGTTTTGGCGCCGGCTCTCTTCCCGACGGGCTGATTTCCGCGGCGTTGGGAATGTGCAGCTCCCGGCTGGAATGTGGCGCTGGGGCGTTTCCCAGCTGCTGCCTGGCTCGGGGAATGGTCAGGATAGCTGTGCTCGGGTTTTGGGCCCTGTTCTGGAGTCCTGTGTTCCCATCCTGCTTTCCCAGGGCAGGAGAGCGCATCCCAGAGCCTCGGGGACGTGAATCCTCCGTGCTCTTCCCTAAGAACTCCCTGATATTTCCCTAAAAGATCCCTGATATTTCCCTAAGAACTCCCTGATATTTCCCTAAAAGATCCTTGCTATTCCTCTAAAAACTCTTTGATATTTTCATAGACTCTCTGGTATTTCCATAAAAACCTCCTGATATTTCCCTAAAATTTCCCTGATATTTCCCTAAAAAGTCCCTGATACTTCCTTAAGAACCCCCTGGTCTTTCCCTAAAAACTCATTGATGCTTCCCTAAAAAGCCTCTGATATTTTCATAAAAACTCCCTGATATTTCTCTTAAAAACTCCCTGATTTTTCCCTAAAAAGTCCCTGATACTTCCCTAAAACCCTCTGATACTTCCCTAAAAGCTCCTTGATATTTCCCTAAAACCCTGCTGATGCTTCCCTAAATATTCCCTGGTACTCCCCAAAAAACTCCTGAATGCTTCCCTAAAACCCCCCTGATATTTCCCTAAAACCCCCCTGATATTTCCATAAAAATTTCCTGATATTTCCCTAAAAATTGCCTGGTATTCCTCTAAAAATTCCCTGGAAAAGCTCATGGAAAACTTGCAGGCCTGGCCTGCAGACCAGACCTTGCAGGATTTTCGGTTTTATTCCTTAAAAAATTAATTCCAAACAAAATGAGGGAAGAAAAACTATTTTGTAAATAACTCTTGGAATTTTAAACCCCGGGTTTGTTTGGCTTTGTTTTGGGGAATATTATTGACTTGGAAATTATACAGGGAACGGACAAAAAAAAAAAAAAAAAGGGATTTCTGGGTCTTTAATTGGGATAAGGTTCCAAATGTTGTGACCTATTTTTTGGAGCTGAGCTGAAAATTGGGCAAAATAGAGCAAAATGTGCTGGATCCGGATGAAACAGGAGGGAATGAAAGGGTTGGGAAGGTGGAAAAATCCCACTTCTGTCTTTTCCCATGGATTTGGAGCCTCCTGCTTGGCTCCAGCAGGAGCTTGGGAGGAATTGTTTTCCTTAACTTCCTTTCCCGCTTTAATCATTGAAGAATCCTCTTTATTTTCCCTTTTCCCAGGTTATTCCCATTCCATTCCTCCCCTGTCTCCCTGTGGTACAAATCCCTCCCAAATTATAACCTGGATCAGGAGGTGTTGGGTGTTTTTCCCTCTAATGTTTATAATAATCAGGGATTTAGGAATCCAGATTTCCATGGTTTGAGTTGTCTTTTCCCATGGATTTGGAGCCTCCTGCTTGGCTCCAGCAGGAGCTTGGGAGGAATTTTTTCCTCAACTTCCTTTCCCGCTTTAATCCCTGGGCTTTGATCAGCTCCAGCACGGAGGGGTTTGGATAATGAGGAAATATCCCAAATAAATTTGGCTTTGCCTGGCTGCAGAGGCACTGGAGGTTTTTTGGGAGATTCCTGAGGAGTTGTGGGATCTTCTTGCTCATCAGTCCCACCTGGCTGATTAAAATCCCACTTTCCGATGCCTTCCCCCGTTAAACCGGATCCAGAGGATTTCTCTGGGATGCCTCCAGCCCGGATGGAGTTCATGTGCTGCCTCCTCCGTGCAGTCTGAATTTTGGGAAATACCAGCACTCCTTCCTGCTTTCCCTACCCTCCTTAATGACAGGGCTTGGGTCGTTGGGAGGAGAAGATGTGGGAAGCGGATCCAGCGTATTCCTGGAGGGAGGAGGGAAGCTGGGAGCTCCTGATCCTTCCTGGAATTCCCTGGGGGGAGCAGCAGGGCTGGGCTGAGTTCTCCTTCCCTTCCCAGATTCCAGCTGGGACTTTCCTTTAGGGAAATGTCTCCTCTGAGAGGTTTTTTAGGAGCCACAGCCAAGGATGATGGAGGTGACTCCTTGGGACAGGACAAGGGGATGGTTTTTAACTGAGAGAGGGAAGCTTTAGATGGATATTGGGAAGGGATTCCTGGCTGGGACGGCATTCCCAGAGCAGATCCTTCCTGGAATTCCCTGGGGGGAGCAGCAGGGCTGGGCTGAGTTCTCCTTCCCTTCCCAGATTCCAGCTGGGACTTTCCTTTAAGGGAAATGTCTCCTCTGAGAGGTTTTTTAGGGGCCACAGCCAAGGATGATGGAGGTGACTCCTTGGGACAGGACAAGGGGATGGTTTTTAACTGAAAGAGGGAAGGTTTAGATGGATATTGGGAAGGGATTCCTGGCTGGGATGGAATTCCCAGAGCAGATCCTTCCTGGAATTCCCTGGGGGGAGCAGCAGGGCTGGGCTGAGTTCTCCTTCCCTTCCCAGATTCCAGCTGGGACTTTCCTTAAGGGAAATGTCTCCTCTGAGAGGTTTTTTAGGAGCCACAGCCAAGGATGATGGAGGTGACTCCTTGGGACAGGACAAGGGGATGGTTTTTAACTGAAAGAGGGAAGGTTTAGATGGATATTGGGAAGGGATTCCTGGCTGGGATGGAATTCCCAGAGCAGCTGCGGCTGCCCCTGGATCCCTGGCAGTCCCAGGCCAGGCTGGAGCAGCCTGGGATAGCGGGAGGTGTCGGGATGGAATGGGATGGGATTTAAGGTCCCTTCCAGCCCTGACCATTCCATGATTCCATGACCTAAAACTCCTGCGTGGGGAGCGCTCCGAGTTCCTCCCAGTGCCAGAGCCCGGGACTGGAGGACGCCCGCTCTGGCACTGGGATTGTTCCCAGTGTTTGGAGCCTTTCCCGCGGAGAGCCCCAGTGGCTCCTCAGCACTCGGAGCTGGTGGCGGTTCCCGAGGGTCAGTGCCGATCGTTCCGGGTGATTTCGGATAGCTCTTCCACCCCTCCATTGTTAGGATAACGTGGAATTGGGAAGAACATTCCGAGGGTTTGTTTTCCCAGCCTTTCGTCCTCGTTTCCCATTGTTGGGAAGGAGAATTGGAAGCTCCGTTGTCAGCTGGTGCTGTTCCAGGGGAGAGTTTGACTTTCATCCTGGGATTTGCCTCTGGATGTGTTTGGGATTACATAACCCTCCATAATTTTGTATTATCCTGCAATTTATTGATAAGCTGCTAAAATTCCTGAAAAATGAACCATTAGTGGGAATGTGAAGCAAACAAAGCCCTGCAGGAATGGTTTGTGCATCCATTTTCCAAACTCATTAAATTTATTTTGGAAACCTCTTCCCGCGATTTGCTGATTAAAGAACTCCAGAGCCTGCCAGGCTTTTTAATTAAAGAAATCGGGATGGCATCAAAGGCCTTTTCCTCTGGTTTTCCTTTAAAAACATGAAAAAAGTGGGATTGTGGAACCACGGGAAGGGTTCTCTCAGATCCGTGGGGGCGAGCTCAGAATGCAGCAACTTCAGGGAATAAAGAGCTGGGACAGACCTGAAAATTACCAGGATTCTGATAATTCCATTTAAAAATGGGATTTTTTTGGGTGTGTTTTCTCAGGGTCAGTGAGAAACCTCGATACAAATTTAGCAGCTTTAAAGGTGGAGAGTAAAATATCGGAATTATGGAATGGTTTGCTTGGAAGGGACATTTAAAGGTCAATATATATTTTTTTTAATCTTTTCATTCAGGTTTGGGGATTTTTTTTTTGTGTGTTGGATGAGAGGGCGACAGGAAAAGAAGATTCAGCACTTCACATATTGGAAGTGGCTTGGAAATTGCATTTATTTTATTTTAAGTATTTTTGAGCACAGCCTGAGCATGACAAAATATTCCTTTAAAACTCTCAGGGCTGAACATTCCGCAGATCTTTTTTTCCCAGTGCTGCCGTTAGAGAAGATCCATCAGTGGAAAATCCAATATTTTTTGGTCATGTGGACGGACACGTTCGGCCCCGGCAGATCCAGGATTTCCTGGGACTGGGGCCTCCAGCTGCAGCTTCCCTCTGCCCTCCCTGGAGCTGCTGGGCTGGAAGAGGGGGAAAAAGGGATTTTTGAACTGAGGAAAAGGTGGGAGGTGTTGGGAAAATGCTGGTGGGAGGGAAGAGTTTGGTCAGAAGGAATCCCTGGAAGCGTGCAGGCCAGGCTGGGCGGGCGGGAGCAGCCTGGGATGGCGGGAGGGGTCCCGGCCCTGGCAGGGCTGCGCTGCGATGGGATTTGAGGTTTCCCCCGGCCCAGAGCAGTCTGGGATTCTGGGATCCGTCCCTTACATAACTTTCGTCTTGGATAACGCTCCCTCCTCCTGCCTGAGGCAGCAATTCCCCAAATCCCCCGTTTCCCTGCACCAGGCCTTCCCTGCTCCTCCTTTTCCCCCCGAGATCTCCTTGGAGGCCCGGGAGAGAGGACGGGGAGCGATTTTGACGCGGAGCTGCGCAGGGGCTCCCCTTTCCCCGCGGACGATCCGAGGGAGCGCCGATTCAGCCAAGCCGTGCCTCCGCCAGAATTCCCTGCTCGCGCTTAATCAAGCAGAATTCCTTCTGCTCCGGCGGCCTCCTCGTGCCGCTCCGCCGCTCCCGCAGCCTTGGGATCAGCAGGCTCCGCGTGGAGCCCCGCTTTTCCCGGGAATTCGCGGTGGAGGGCCGAGCAGGAGCCATGGTCTCGGAGGCGGTGGGCCGCACGGCTCGGGAGCACCCGCACCTCGTCTCCTGGGGATCCGCACCCGCTGCCGGGAAATGGGAGGCACGGAGCAAGGGAAAAAGGAAGGGCTAGCTCCCCGTGGGAGCCGTGCCCCGCTGCAGCTGGACGGGGCGTTGGGAATGGAGGGCTGGGAAAGGGGAAGGCAAAAGGAGTTTTTCCTGGAGCGCTGGGATGTGGGGATGCTGCTGGCTAAATATGGATCCAAATTGCTCCTCCTGGAGAAATTCGTGGATGGATAAAAGCCTGCAGTGCTCGAGTGGTGCTGGTTCACACAATCCTGGAATGGCTGGAGTGGAAGGACCTCAGATCCCATCCCGTGCCACCCCTGCCCTGGGCAGGGACACCTTCCCATGTCCCAGGCTGTCCAGCCTGGCCTTGGACGCTTCCAGGGATCCAGGGGCAACCACAGCTTCTCTGGGAATCCGTGCCAGGGCCTCCCAGCCAGGAATTCCTTCCCAATATCCCATCGAAATCAACCTTCCCTCAGTTTAAAGCCACTCCCTCCTGTCCTTTTCACGCAGGGGCTCCTTGAATCCTTTATTGTATTGAAATCTGAGCCGTTTTTTCTCTGTAGCAGCTTCTTCCCACTCCTTATTTGCCCTCCTGGATCTGCTGGCAGTGCAGCTTCCCCTGGATATTTGCCCTCGGTGAATTGTGGCTGCTGCTGTCAGAGGTTTTTGTCGGCAGCCGGCGGACCCCTCCTCGGCATAATTTATTTATTGTTTCAATCATCCGCAGCAGGGTCCCTGCCTCGGGCAGCTGGGCCGCTCAAAACCTGCCAGGAATGCCCAGCTGGATTTTCCAGGGACACCTGTTCCTTGGCCTGGATACTTTCGTGCTCGTTGTTCTTTATTTACAGCTCGGCACGACAGGGGCTTGTTAAATATTCCAGCTCCTTCCCTTGGTTTGGGAGAGAAGCGCTGGCTTGGCTCCCCGTGCGTTACGGGGTCGGAGCCGTGCCGGGGCCGCTGTGCCCTAAGTGACGGTAAAAGCGGCTGGCAGGAGAAGGGGGAGAGGCCTGGCGCGGGCGGAACGCTGGGACAATCCGGGGGAGTCATCCAGAGTGTCAGCAGGAATTGGGAATTCGTCTCGGAGAGAACTCTGCTCGGGCTGGAAAGAGCCCTGGGGGCTCCTCCTGCCTCCCTTCCCTGCTGTCTGTGCCGGTTTTGTGGGATTTGGGGGGCAGCGGGAGAAGGAAGGGGTGAGGGGGCTGCATCCCTGTGGGAATGGTGCTCCTGGCCAAACCAGGGCCCTTCCTGGGCTGTGGAGACAACGGCTGCCCCTTTTTGATCGACCACTGAGCTGCCCCTGGAGGGAAGATCATTGTCCTGCCCTCTTCTGATTAATCTGGGAGTCCAAACTAAGCCCGTTAGCGACCGTGACGGCGTTCCAGGGGTTTGGAGCCGCGTGTGCCATCGCAGCGCTGGGAGAGGCTGCTGGGAGTGCTGGGAACAGCTCCCTCCTCCACCTGCAATGTTCCTCACGGGTTCCTTGGCCTTGTTTTCCAGCCGTGGTGACTCCCTGGAGCTCCTGGACACAGCGTGCGGGAGATGAAGGAATCCCAAAGGCCCAGCAGAGCAAACTCGGCCCCTGTGCTGCGAGTGCTGGGCCTGAACCGCCAGGGTTTGCCCGCAAATCCGGGCACCGCTCGGGAACGGGGAGCGTGGGGGTGCCAGGAGCAGGGCATTGGAGCAGGGTGTCCAGGTGCCTCTGGAGTCCGGGACCTGCAGGACAGGGGGGATTCTGCCCCTCTTTCCTGCCCCGCTGAGACCCCACCTGCAGAG